>WWET01003301.1:119277-158843 GCA_011038615.1 Limnodynastes dumerilii | reverse complement strand
CCTTCCCTGTAGTCCCGCCGCTGCTCTTCTCCTCTGCGGCGGGACGCAGGCTCTATGACGTTGTGTGACCCCAGGTCACGCAACGTCATAGAGCCTACATGACACCGCACAAAAGAGAAGAGCAGTGGCGGGACTACAGGGAAGGTGGCCGGGGATGCGCTGCAGTGAGCGCAGCGGCATCCCTGGCCACAACCAGCTCTGCAGCGCGGGGGGGTGCAGGCTTCTAAGAGAAGTCTCCACCCCCTGCAAAACACCCGGCGGGCCATATAAATGTCCTCAGCGGGCCGCATGTGGCCCGCGGGCCGTAGTTTGAGGACCCCTGTTGTAGACAAACAAATAAAAAAAATCTATATAATGAAGTATGTGTCAAATTTGTGGTCCTAATAGTTTTTTTTTAACATTTTTACTTAAACGCCTAAACATGTAGAAGGCTCTGGCCCACCTCTTCAGCTCCCTGAGCCCTCTCTATGGGCCGTATTAAGACAACTGTCCGCGAAAAGTTTGCAAACATTCACACGGACGTAGCAAGGTAACACCCATAACACCCCCCTCAAACAGACAGGCCACGGTGACTTACGATTGCCTCGACCCACCCGTACATTTAAGTGTGCCGTTCCGTGCGTATTTTGCTGCCGAACGTGCGTATCTAACTAATCGCGCCTTCACCTTGCCCTCAAATGGTCATTTAAATGCCTCCCCCTCACCCACTTACACGCATCTTTCTCGGACGGATTATAAACACACTCCTCCGTACGGATCTTCTCACGTGTGATTCACAAGTCCGTGTTTAATGGACTTCTGTACGTAAATTCAACATAGATTGCGTAAATTTAGTTACTACGCATGCGCAGTTGAAATGTCCCTAAAAATACGCACGGAACTTCTCACAAATACGATTCTCTGAATATGGTCCTATTGGAGGAAAGAAGAGGGGAAGCAAGTGTCACATGATCCCAGTCAGCCAGCATCTGCTCATGCCACATGGGAGGATCTGGTGGACAAGGTGGCACAGATTCGCAGCTCCCAGGCGGCTGTTGGGGTGTGTTACAGTTTAACTAATCTTTGTCCATTACAAGCTATAGATTTTTTTTCTTTAAGCATTTTACTCGAGTGACATTACAAAAGAGGGAAACAAGCAAAAAAGATTAATACAGTCATGTGCTAGAGCAGAGCGTGGTTATAAATTGCCCATTAGCCTGTGGTTTTTAAAGACATTAATAGTCATAGTGTAGAAATAGGACACAGTTCAGATAAAGAAGAAAAATACTGTGGTTCCATAAGATGCCCGTGACTCAATATTCTATAGGATGGAAATGGGAGTGCAAAAGGAAGACAGGAGGGAGTAGTGAATTAAGGGTCAATCAGGGAGTACGCTAAAATGTAAAGAATGGATCCAATGGGAGCAAAAGTATCACGTACTGGTGATATAATTTCCCCCATGGATGTATAGTGATCTATTCGGGTACACCACTCCCTAACTGTAGGGGGGATGGGCGATCTCCAGTTTACTGGAATAAGTGCTTTTGCTGCATTGCTCAGAAGCCGGATGAGTGACTTATTATGCTCAGTCAGAACACTACTGCTGGAATTTCTCTTCTTAGTTGCAGAAAGATGAGACAATGGAAGAAAACTCAAAGTAATTTCACAACAATATTTAGCGAAATAAATTTTGTTTTAATGAATATTTTATGTATATTTTATATTGGCAGAAAATGTATGGTTAGCAAAGTGAAATAGTACTTATAATAGTACTAGTATAATAAGCAAAGTGAAATAGTACTTATATATATTTATCTTAAACTCAAGCGAAGAATATAAATTGAAAAGTTAAAACAACAACTTTCACAACTATCAGATAAATGGTTACAATTATTTGTAATAACACATTTTTTTTCCCATTAGAACCAACGATGAAGAGAAAATTACAATTGTTACTTTCTTCAGTTAACTTCAACGTTACAATTATAGGGCCGTATTCAGAGATCCGTTTTTGAGGGTAGTTGCGTGCGTATTTTTAGGATCAAATAAACTGTGCATGTGTAGTAACTTTAGTTACGCTATTTACGTTAACTATACACATGTAAGTGCCTAACGGACGTACATGTGAATCGCACTTGGAGACATACGCACAGAAAACTGACGGACGGGAATATTTACATAAAAGTGGGTGGGGGAGGCATTTAAATGAACGCACGGTTATCAAGAATCGCACGGGCGGAGCACATATACGCATGTAAGTCCACACAGAAAGAATAGAGTGTTCTAGGGACTCATAAGTCCCTGACCGCATGTCCGGGAGAGGGGAGTGTCAAGCTTATGGTGGGTGTTTCCTTGCTCCGGCCATGCGTATAATTGCATACATTAAAAAAACAGTTCTCTGAATACGGTCCATAATTTTCAAACATTCACTATAAACAAAGTTACATAACATTACAGCATTACATGCATAGTCCAAAATATGACTGACAAAAATATGTAAAGCAAATACTAAAGTCACAATATGTTATACATTAAACTAGCATTCAGTAAGCAGTCCATGTAGCTGCAATTTTCATCACACTGGGAAAAATGTCACCTTTTCTTCAGTGAAACTTGTTTGGAATGACTTGTGTCCAAGAGAAAAGATGATTGAACTGCACCGAGATCATTTCTGAAGTAAATTGTATAACTTTCCTCATTAATCTCATCTATTGTACTTTGTGTCCAAACCTCAGCTCAGTTTCACTACTCCAGCTTTGAAGTCACTTCCTTGTAAATTATAATGTGAAGTTATACTTACACAGATAGGCTCTTGGAATCTGTGCCTCAGTTGTGCAACCTCAGACCATCCTCCGATGTCCGTTTCCCACCGCTCTCTCTCACAATCTCCTTTGCTTAACCACCGTCACTCTCCCGATGCCCCTCAGACAGACCTCCGATGTTTCCTCCTCTATGTTCACTCTTCCGACCGCTCAGACAGACCTCCAATACTTCCTCCTCCCTGCTCACTCTTCTGACCGATCACACACCAACTGCCAACGACACTCTCCTACGAACCACTCTCTCTGCTGATTTTTCCAGGACACCCTCGCACTACAAAAGCACACTCCCCCTACTGACTGTTGCCTGGTAACCCCACACGCTCCCCCACCAGCTGCGACCACACTTCTTACAGCCAGGCACATCACCAGAACAATGTCACCATCGTGACCTTCCCCCAGTAACCCCCAGGAGGCGACATTCCTCCACGCTGCAATGATGCATGCCCTCACGCTTAATTCAACAATAAAAACTTCCTGAAGTAATACCAATTTTTAAGGCAATAGAACATCAAAAGCATCGATATGAATATATAATAGTATATTTATTACCATAGCATAAGTTTTCTGCGAACCTGTTTTTATTTTTTATTTCTATTGTCTGTATCGTTCAGGAAAAATTCCCTTAGTACTCCTAGTTGAACATCGAACTGCTTCTTCTGTAGGAACAACTTCTGTAATTTCGACTTGTATACTTTGTTACAATAGGTCAACACATACTCATTATCAGATTCACTGGATTTTCCATCATAAACGATGGTTCTAGAGCAAGCTGCACAGGTAATTCTTCGATAATTGGTCTCGATGGTTGAAATTGAATAAAACACAATTTCAGATGATCTCGATGCACCATTTTTAATGTTCCTCCATTTTCTTTAACAACTTGATAAACTGCGTTCTCTGGATCAGATTTGAAGCCTCTGCACATGTTCTGTCGCACTGGTCTACCTTGGTCTCCTGCAGCTTGGTTGACTGCTCCCTCCACCACTTCACCCCGTACTGGGGCATTGGAATACTGTGGTCTACGCACATTTGGTCGCCTTAAAAAGTATGGTGGATAGCGACACCTCCGATATGAGCGTTGCTTATTAGCACCCTCTTCCTCTGTTACCCTCTCAACTTCTCCTGGCTTCTCTCCACCTTCACTGTTCTGGTAGTTTTGCTGGTAGTTATGTGGAGGACCCCTGTGATGTGGATAGCGCCGATAGTGATTGCGATCTGCTGCATATTTACTGCCTTTGACTGGGACACCACCAGGACCAGTGACATTAGTTGCCTCAGCACCCTTCTCTCCTTTCACTACATTAAACTCTACTGTCTCTCCATCTCCCACACTGCGAAGATACTTCCTTGGGTGGTTGTTCTTTATGGCAGTCTGGTGTACAAACATGTCTTCCTTGGTGTCATTCCTGTTAATAAATCCATATCCATTACGCACATTAAACCATTCAACAGTGCCCAAAACCTTGGTTGCGATGGTAATGACGTTTCTGGTTGCCTTCAGAGATGTTGACTTGGGCTGACGGTGACTCGTTATTACTACTCTTCCTGTTCGCACCGAGGCTTGCCCCCACCCCCGGGGTATTGAAGTTTAAATACCCTTCTTGTCAGCAATATCTTTCAATATGCCCTGCTTTTTGACATCTCCGGCAAATAGGCCAAACTTGGGCATCAAAACGGTAAGTCGGTTTTCTCCCGGAATCTTGAGGTGGTTCCCACCAATCATCAGTTCTTTGTCGTCTGTTTCTCCATCTTGTATTTTCATATTCTGCATTCAATGACTGAGTTAGATTACTCACTTTTTTCTGCATCTCGGCCAAACTTAATTTTAAACTCCCCAATTTCTTTGTTACGGTTTGAAAAAGATCAGTACATGATAACTGCGTACTTTGTGAAATGGTAGTTAATACTGATGATTTCAAATGTGAATTTCCATTTGTAATATCTATCGTGTTAACTTGACACGTAAATTTGGGTAGTTCAGGAAACTCTATTTTCTTATCCACAGCAGTACTCAATACCTTGAGAACAGCTTCTTTGAAATCTAAAAAGGTATAATGTAGAAGTTGCAAACGTAACATTCGTAACTGTGTCCTAACCAACTCTCCATAGGTACCTTCAATAAATTTGGTTATCGATGCCTCATCTGTATCTCTTACTTCTTCTTTATCTACAGCTTAGTTCAGGAAACTCTATTTTCTTATCCACAGCAGTACTCAATACCTTGAGAACAGCTTCTTTGAAATCTAAAAAGGTATAATGTAGAGAGCCTCCTGTAGAGTAAGACTAAATTCACGCAAACTGCTTGTTTACATGCATAAAACCGTATCTTTTGTGTAGACAAAGTCTGAACCTCAAATATAGTTGAATATTTGCTCGACATTCTGCCTTTCATCAATTGGCCTAGATTCTGCCTTTTATCAATTGGCCAAGATAACTACCCAATAAGGACTTCAACCTGTTGTTGTTCAGTTAATGGATATAGTCAGAACATAGATGTCATCTTATTCTTAAACTCTGTAAAGTTATTCCATCCGTAGCCATATTTTCTTCATTGTAAATGGGTAGCAATGGAGCTCCGAAATAATACGGGAGGATGATTGGATTCATTTGAGTCATGGTTGAAGTTGGTGAATCACCTTCGCTAGTGGAAGTCGATGGAGAAGACTGGTGGTCAGTTGACATATTTTCTCTGAGCTTCATAACCTCACTTTAGATTCTGCTATACTGTTCATGATGCCAAAATTTTCAGTGTGACACCCGCCTTTATCAAAGATTCAGAATTGAATTTACCTGAATGTTACTGCTGGAATTTCTCTTCTTAGTTGCAGAGAGATGAGACAATGGAAGAAAACTCAAAGTAATTTCACAACAATATTTAGCTAAATAAATTTTGTTTTAATGAATATTTTTTGTATGTTTTAAATTGGCAGAAAAGTGAAATAGTACTTTAAAATATATATTTATCTTAAACTCAAGCAAGGAATATAAATTGAAAATTTAAAACAACAACTTTCACAACTATAAGATAAAAGGTTACAGTTATTTGTAATAACAAATTATTTTTCTCCCCTCAGAACCAACAAAGGGAAAATTACAATTGTTGTTTCCTTCACTTAACTTCACTGTTACAATTATAATTTTAGCACCATCGTAAAAATGCACCCAAGTGCACCCAAAACTGGCACTATCACATTAAAATGAAGTTTGTAAATAGACCCTGTATGACAAGTAGTTTTGATAAGATAATGTGTTATTTCAGCCTATACATTGGTGATAACCGGGTGGTATGGTGGAATGGGTTACAGATTTTATTGTTGTGGAATGCAGAGAGGTGTCAGCAATGTAAGAAAACTCGGACTCACTTTGCACCAGCGTTTACTGAAATAAATTTTAGTTTTAATAAATAATTTTTAGAATGCTTTAGGTAAGCAGAAAACGTATTCTAGATCTCCAAACAGAGCATAGGTAGAAATTACAATCAATGGGGTAGATCCAGAACTACGTCCGTCTTCCGCATATATGCAATCTATGTATCGAAACGATACGCAGATTACGTACAATAGCTACTACGCATGTGCAGTAGCTACTGTTTATTTAATTTGGTCTGTCTATGGAAGACGGACGCAGTTCTGGATCCGGCCCAAAGTAACAAATTTACAAATGCATCACATGTAATACTTTCGAAATCAGGCCTGTAAATCAGATAAAAGCAATAGTAGCCATTTCATAAATATAACAATTTTAGAAAAATACATATAAGATAGGTATAAATGATGATAGTAATTTTCACAAATACAATGCCTATTATACTTTTAAACCAGTGAATGTAAAGCAGATACAAACATTACTCATAGTAACTTAACTTTCTATTTTAGAACCAAACAATTATGTTTACACAATTACCGTAACTAAAATACAAATCTAACTCAGATTTTGAGGTTCATAAGAACTTTATAACAGTAAAAATAATGAATAGTTACTGCTTGGCAATCACACAAATGACATTAGAGTCAGAGATTAGAGATTTCAGTATCTCCTAGAATATTTCTCAACCTGTACACTACCTGTACAATACTCTTCCAAACTGTCCTATTGGATCAGGTGTGTCTTTTAATACCTTCTTTGCCCACCGACACTTTCTTTACACTTTTAAGCACTTCCAGTGTTCTTTCCCACATACAGTCTCTTCTCCAGCTCTCACCCTATACAGTACCTCCGCTGCCTCCTTCTCTCCACCACACACTCTCCCAGCACCTTCAGCAATAATTTCAGCCACTCTGCTTTTAATCTCCACAGCCACCCGCCTTTAACCTTCTTCTCCTTACTCCGCTACACCACCAGCTCCGTTCACACTCCTCTCAGTACTTTCGGCATCCTTCTCAGATGCTCCGTTATCTCTAAACCAGTGACTCTGCTACTGCTCTCTTACACCTCTCACTCTCTCACGATACCTCCACCGTAACACTCTCTTCTGACCCTCCGGCTCTCTCTCAGCTCCGTTCACCACCACCACCACAGTTCTTCTCCGGCCGTCTCCTTCAACTTTTCACACCAACTCAACCTTACTTCACCGTTCCCCACACACACCAACTGACTCCCCAACAGATTCTCCCGCTCTTTTCACCAACTATCTAGAGGCCTCACGCACTACACAGCGCGCCTCTGTTTACTAGCAGTTGCTAAGCAACGGCCCTCATGCTGTCTCTCTCTCTCCCCTCGCGCTGCCTGTCATCTATAGCCCTTGAGCTGCCCTGCAATCTTTTTAACCTAACAGTGCAGGGGTGCCACACATTTATATCACCAAGCACCTATTTAAGGTGATAAATATGCATTTTAACACATACACACACACCTTGTATGGATGCAATTATGTAGCATATTTCTAATTATTTAATGTTTGTTGATTGCAGCTTAATATTTTCAATATATACAAAATTATTTTAGCATTGTTTATTAATTGTGTAAAAAATCAACCCAGAAACTTACACATCAGTAGTGTAGCACAGTCAAAACATTTTTGTAAAAGAAAACAGGAAGAGCTTGTGATCTCTACTTGAGAAGATTGTAGCTTGTGTATCTAAAGATACACATGGAAGGAAGTAACATTTTGAAACAGGAAGTCTTTGCTTAAGTTCCTTTCAAATGCTTAAGATTGGAGGAAATCTTAAAGACACAGTGCAAATTTAAACAACTGCTACAAAAAAATCCTACAAACAACATGCTTTCTCTTATGAAAACATATTTGCCCACTCTATATGCCATTTGTGGCCCATTCTTCATTTTTATTATTATTAGGGGGAGGGGGCTTTATCTTAAAGAGCCATAGGAATACAGTTATCTTACAGACAGCCATAGTGTATATAGCATAGGTATCTAGTTATCTCAGGGTTGACGACTTTTAAAAGCTTCCCTCCAGGAGACCCTGGAGGGAAGCAATAGAGGAATGCAGGGGGAGGGGCTTAACATTGAAATTTATGCAAATCACTAAGTACCATCCCTTGACTATCAATTAACCCTTTCGTGATTCCATAGGGATGGGGCTGGAGCTTGATGATGCAATTTGCATCATCAAGTCCCTCGCTGTCACTAGCAACACTAGTAAACTAGTGTTTCCAGGCAGCGGGGCAGGACTTGAGGCTGTAGTTATCTTACAAATATCCATAGTGAATATAGCATAGGTATCCAGTTATCTTACAGACAGCCATAGTGGATATAGCATAAATGTCCAGTTATCTTACAGACAGCCATAGTGGATATAGCATAGGTTAAGAGATTACGTATGCCCCTTAATTATGTACCAGCCCCATTTTAAATATAAAATTTAATAAGGGATCCAGGTACAAAAATGGCACACGAGCAAGGGGAGTGAACTACAATCACATGTACAGAATATAGGAATGAACTGGTATAACGTTGCTTTCGTGGCAGAGGAGTTCTGCTCGTAGCGCTCACTTAAATCTATATCTGACCCATTTTTATTATTGTTACAATCATTTTAAAACAAGTATTTCAATACGCACAGTATTTTGTATTCATGTGAATATTATTCTGTAATGGGCATTTTGTCTTATCTGCTTGATTTTGATTTTTGTAGATTCTGCGTGTAATCTTTTATCAGAGCTGATGATATTGGTGGCCTCACAATAGCACAGATCCTGGGCTACAGCCGATAGAGGAATTCCCCTGTCAGCTATGCGAGCGTACTAGGCGGCATACGTAACTTTGTTAGGCACGCTGGCCGGTATGTAAAAAGGGCTAAGTTTGCCGTATCTCCGCCATAAAGGCAGAGATAGGCATTATAATGAGGGGACGGGACGTGGGAAGCTCAATTACAATAAGCTCTATGGCCTTACAAGTCATAAATTTTAAGGTAGGAATCTGGGCAGGTAAGTGTCCAGATTTTACTACCTTTAGCTAGTAGTGCATTCCCAGCTATGCTACTGTACTTAATGACCCCTGCACATCCGCGAGTAGGTCAGGATCTAGACCAATGTCTAGTTTCCATGCATTAGAATTAGATTTCAGGCTGGGCAGCTGCATGCATTTGTGGTAGCTGACTGAAACGCATTGCGACCTATCCAGACTTAAGAGCAATGATATTTTTTGCGGCTTCCAATAAAGGGCCTGGGTCACAATTGCAAGAGGGTGTGCATTGGTATTACAGTGTACAGGTGTACCCTCTCTTTGTACCGATTCAGCGCCACTGGATTATTCCATTTGCCTAACTCTGAAAATTTAAGGTAGGCCTTGGCTGTTGTAAGTTTATAATGTGAAGGGAGTGATTAACAAAGCAATGGCATTTATGCATGTCGCACACAGCAATGGCATTTATGCATGGAGAGTGCAGGCTTGTTGTGGATCCTTACGCATCTGTAACTCCTAGATCCAATCTGTTATCATTGTAACTGAGGATCCACTGGATCTACTGTATTCACCTGGGGAAACAGTCTCCATTTCTTTGGGGCTTTCTGCGCATTCTTATTTTTAGTGGATGTACTGCTGAGGAAAACACAAGAAATGTCATTTTAATTTTTATTTATATATTATATTTCATAAAATTTAATATACCCTATCACATAGAAACACATGTCAACTACATAAGGGTACAGTATGTGTGAGTATTTAGAAGATGATTGCAATGTTTGCACAATATTTAAAGTGTTTTTTCATTCACAGGTTTACAGTAAAATGTTACCTGTCATGTGTAGGTGTGCTGGGATATTTTCCAAAGCATATACTTCCTTATTGGCAGAAATACAATTACCTGCTGATCGGCACGTCTCACATGGAAGAAGGAAATGGCTTATAAATAAGGATTGTGTGTGTGATTCCACTCATCGCCAGCAGAGGCATCAGAGCCACAAACTTGTACTGATTAAAACGTTACACAGCTTTTCATATGTATCTATTTACAGTAGTGGTCACAACAGCTAGTATAGCAACAATTAAGCTGCAAGCAATGACATTTACAAATATTCCTATAAATTGCCCCTCTCCCCCATGTGTATGTCAATGAAACCTTAAATGATCACTAACAACAAAATGAATTATAAGTTCATTGTCTGGCATTTGCGGCAATGCAGTGTTGCAAAGTCACAGTAAACTGTTTTTTGCTGTGCTGCCAAGGATTTCTGGACTCAAAGACACACAATAGGCCATATTCAATTGGCTTCGCACCCGTGTTATTTGCGGTGCGAAGCTAATTCCGCAAATTTTTATCTGGGGATTTTTTGGTACTGTAAATGACGAAAAAAAAGCACATCGCAAGCTTTTTCTCATCATCACGGCTAATCAAATCTGGTCACATGTGTTGCTTCACAACGCCATGACATGAGAACAGCATGCTATCACATGCTGGACCTGAAGAGGCAGTGGAGGAGACAACAGACAAAATGTGGCATTCTTCAAAGACAGAGAAGTAAAATTGTAGAGGAAATGTCTTCACTGAAAGGGTAATTAATCAATGGAATAGTCTCCCATCAAAGGTGGTAGAGGTTAACAAATCAGAACAGTTTAAATTCAGGAAATAAGGATTTCCTAAATCTTAAACAAAACTGAGAATTAAATAAGGTCTAGGACAAAGAAATATAATGAAATAAATAATAGGTAGACTGGATGAGAAAAATATTAGAGTACAATAAATATGCTAGAGAATAATACTGTAGTGCAAGGAGTAGACAGTACCAGAGAAAAATACTAGCATTTCATAAGTATGACAGAGAGTAATTCTAGAGTGCAATAAGTATGCCAGAGAATAATGCTAGAGTGTAATAAGTGTGCCAGAGAATAATGCTAGAGTGCAATAAGTATGCCAGAGAATAATGCTAGAGTGCAATAAGTGTGTCAGAGAATAATGCTAGAGTGTAATAAGTGTGCCAGAGAATAATGCTAGAGTGTAATAAGTGTGCCAGAGAATAATGCTAGAGTGCAATGAGTATGCCAGAGAATAATGCTAGAGTGTAATAAGTGTGCCAGAGAATAATGCTAGAGTGCAATAAGTATGCCAGAGAATAATGCTAGAGTGTTATAAGTGTGCCAGAGAATAATGCTAAAGTGTAATAAGTATGCCAGAGAATAATGATAGAGTGTAATAAGTGTGCCAGAGAATAATGATAGAGTGCAATAAGTGTGCCAGAGAATAATGATAGAGTGCAATAAGTGTGTCAGAGAATAATGCTAGAGTGCAATAAGTGTGCCAGAGAATAATGATAGAGTGCAATAAGTGTGCCAGAGAATAATGCTAGAGTGCAATAAGTGTGCCAGAAAATAAGGTGGCACCTGCCACCTAAAAGGCTTCTCTGTTAGGTGGTCCCAACTCTAAAAAGTATGCCAGAGAATAATGCTAGTGTGCAATAAGCTGCGGCCCTGGTGCCGCTGCACCTGTTGCACCAATGGTAGTTCCGCCCCTGACCAGCTCCATGTTAGAGGTAAAAAGTTTTAATGAAGCTTGAAAGGTGGTACAGTGAATAATCCAGGTAGATTTATCTAGTCATGGAGTTCTCAAGCAGTGGTTCATGAACCAGTGTGAAAATGTGTGGAGTCAGTGAAGTTGTTTTTATTTAAGCAAAGTTAAACAAACTTTTCCCCATTAACAAGTCACAGCTAAAATACATGTTGCACAATGCCTATTACTAGCCATGTAAGTGCAAAAGAACAAGTGTCTCTACCAATCAGGAGGCTGCATTATAAAGAATTAACGGCTACACTGATAATACTGTGCATGCTAAATATATGATGGACCATATTCACACATCCAGATGAGTCATGTGACTGGTACATAGATTGCGTAAGTGACCTACTAAGCATGCGTAGTAGGTCATTTACTAAGGATCCGCACCTAAGAAGCGTCTGCTTCTTAGGTGTGAATACGGTCCGATGTCATTAAATGAATGAGCCCACCTAATACAAGAAGCTAATCAAATCACAAGGTTTTACATGAATTAAGTAGTGCTGCATCACCAAACTGAATACATTCTTACCAAAGACCCCTAGACTGTAAAATACTATTATAATACAATTATTGTTCAATACAGGTCCTATGGATCTGTTTTTGTTCCTTATTATTGGTGTGTGCACCATATTTTGTAATATCAGCTTTACACTACTAGGTACCCCAAGGAGATCGAGGATGCAGACCTTGACCGTGTAGGCTTGCAGGGATTATGGTCCTTCTGGGATTATTTTCTTCAGCAGAAAATAGAAGTTGGAATTTATTTACCTCTATCAATATAAGAACTAATATTAGTTAAGACAGGCTTTTGTTTTAAATAGATTACTGCCTTCCACTGTAGACTTTAAAGAAAAAATAATGCCACTAATTATAATACTGAAATAATGTTATAGATAAACATTTCTTCTCATTACTTTAATTCCCTTTAATGTTTCTTTTAACTCTGTGCAATCATTGACCTCCTGGTTAAACATTATTACTGACTCTCTGTACCAGATCCTAGTGACCTGGGGCCTGATCCAGACCTACGTCCGCTTGCGTTTTTACGGCAGGCGTAAGCGTAAAAACTGGCTTTTGTACTTACTGCGCATGCGCTGGGCAAATGTTACGCTCATGTTACGGTCTGAGAAACAGAGCGTATGTGCCTTGATTGTAACAGCTTCATATTTATGCTCGGGGGTGCGTGCCTGCCATACGATCTCCGTAATTACAAACCGAGGATGGGGTGAGGCATTTAAATCATACAGTATGGGCGTTCTCCACATCACACTCAGATGCCCAGGACCAGATGTTTGACCATGTTTTGTTGGCTGTGTTCAGGGGCGTAGGAACGAAAATTTTCATGGAGGAGCAAAAGGCCAAGGACTACTTAGGGCCTGGAGCCCCCCTTTCTCGTGTTTTGCATGTCATTTTTGACAGTTGTGACAGTGACTGTAGATATGCAAAACTAATAGTTAATTTTTGTCAGTGTTTCTGTCAACCCCAGTTTATTTTATAGTATAAAAATGGTAAAAACTGTAAAAATGGTATGTGCTATAGATTTAAATTTCTATATCTCATCAATGTTACTGGACGCATCACATGAAATTCAGAGTAAAAGTAAGTTGTTTATTAAATGTTTAAGAAAGGGAACACTTAGCATTTGTTTAATAAACCAATCAATCAATCAATCAATCAATCAATCTGTATACTAAGGCTATATTAAAGAACATTTGGTAGTTATAACAATCTATATTTTAAAAAAGTAGCATGAAGGATCTACTGCTACACTGGGGGTGTGGGTGGCGTTACATGAACCTGCTCTGGGAGCCATGACTCTCTACGACACAAGGCAATCGTTGTCTACCCTACGATCTGGCAGCAATGAGACCGCTGCTAAAGTTTAAAACTGTCCATAGGCAGGCCACAATTATTCACTTTCTCTGTTGCTTTGTCGTTCAACTTATAAGAACAGTCAATGGGAAGTACCGCTTCCCGGTCTCCTGTGTCTGACTATTCTTACTGCAAATTGTGATAGCAAAATGAGTGGGGATTCTAAAAAAGAAAGAAAAAGTGTTTGCAAGAAGAAAATGTACAGAACAAACATGAAGACAGCTTTATTTTTGGTAAACAGAAGTGACAACAGCTGACGAGTTCAAATAAAGCTATTATCGCTTCATCTCCATTTTCACTTCATTCATACTCATGGGGGGGTGTAAAACACAGTCTTTGCCCCCCCCAACAAAAGTCACGGGGGGGTAACTGCCCCCTCTGCCCCCTGGTTCCTACACCCCTGGTTGTATTGATCCATCATGCTCCGACCAAAGAATCCAGTGATTATTGTGAGTGGTTTCTTCAGAAAAATAGCCATGTCTAATATTTGCACACATAGGTAAGGCTTTGATAAAGTGTAAATTAGCTCTTAGTAAAAATAGTTTATTAGGTCTTAATTCCAAAGGTCATATTTAGGCAAGTGCTCTGCATAATGATAGAGATGTGCTAATCTTACACTTCATACCCATAATTATTACCCATCATTCATTAATTTATAATCATTTATTCTGTTATTACAAAACTAACTGGGAAGTCATTTGGAGCTTTGTAATCTCACATTATTGTATGGCAGATCACATGTAATGTTCTGTTACTATTCTTGGGGTCATGATGGAATGTAGCCAGTTGCCCATGTTGGCAGTTTCAGCTTTCATATGTTTGAGCACTTACTTTAATTATATGCTATTTACTCTTTTACTTAGCTTTTTCTAATCTAAACTTTTAATGGTAAATATTAATAATGCATTATAGCTTAAAAGAAGAAATCATAAATCTAAATTAACCACAGTCAGCATTAGAAAGTATTCACAAGCTCGTAGACTTGATTACCTTCTCTTAAGTTCATAGCAATATAGGCCCTGATCCTCAGATAAGAATGAAATAAGTATACACGGATTCGCAAAAATACGCAACTAAGTGCACTCCCATGACACGCCCCTCATTGTTATGGATCTTTACTGACTTCTGCATCAATAGCGATACCTTAACTCTCCGTGTGTATATTTGTGCAAATTTTGCTAAAGTATGTGCCTACTTTGCAAACCCAGCCCATACTACCATACTTAAATGCCTCCCCCACCCACTATTATTATCTTCCTACTTACAGAGTAGTGGCACGCCCCTTCTTATGCATCTCATTAGGCACGGAGTTAAACTCTGTGCATAACGGGCTTCCGTGCATGTACAAATAGCAAAAAGCAATTTGCCAATTAAAGCACTGCTAGGTGCAAGGTAAAAGCATTGCTAGGTGCAAGGTAAAAGCACTGCTGTTTGTATTTGTATTATTTAGAATGGCCTCTTTTAGTGCAGCTGCTTTTGATTGAACACTGTACATATATATTTTACAATACCTTATTATAGAGAAAGAAATTGTTTTAGAATAAGCATTTATTTTGCCCCTTAAAGAATTTATTTTAGTTTTACATAGTAATAGAAGATATTCACAAGCTCATGGACTTGGTAATCTTGGGCCAGATCCTGACCTACGCAAATGATACGCCCTTGTGCGTAGCGTATTAACGCCAGCGTAAATACGAAGCACTCCCTTAGAAACTCCCATCCGTATATATACCGTCTTATGCCGACCAAACCCAACCCTAACTTTTCTGAGCGTAATCGCGCGCGTCCGTAGCATCCATGCATATTTACGACGCTTAGCACGCCCATACTGTATTATTTAAATACCTTACCCTGCCCATGAAGCGTAATTTTGTAAGGTTGGCACGCCCCTTTGTGCGTTGTTATGAAGCTCAAGGCCCAGACGCTTAGCGTTTCCTTGCGTAACTTCTTGCCCCCTGCTCTCAATTTCATAACAGTTTAGTATTTAAAGATAATTTAAGGTTAGGTTTAGGATAGATTTTTGTCAATCTTGAATTAATAGGATCGCATAGCCTGGATAACATAACCTGAATTAACATAGCCTAGATCAACATAGCCTGGATCAACATAGCCTGGATCAACATAGCCTGGATCAACATAGCCTGGATCAACATAGCCTGGATTAAAATAGCCTGGATCATTGCCTTAACATTTTTGTCACGATTAAAATGCAGTGACCTTACATCTTACCTTGAGTCCTTGTTCACAGCCAGTGGGTAACTATGTGCTACACACGTGTTTGATTGTACAGAACTCAGTACTTAAATATAGTTTACTTCATAAGAAAAGTTTGCAGCGTCAGTGAAAGTCTTGAAACCTCTTAAGAGCTATTTCCCAGTGATTTCCAAATGAAAAGAAGCAGAAAAAAACACTTTTAATGAGATATGACACAAAAACTGAAGCATGTCAAAAACAATTAGGGCTGCATTAACAATTTACTTGCGATACGCCTTGTATTTAAACACCAGTGACCCCAGAAAGTACAGCCTCCCAGCGCACATGATGTGCTAGAAATTCCACAAATGTGGTTTGACTTCAGAGTCATGATGTTGTTATATAACGCTTTATTAATATACCAAATTTGCACTATCTTTGTAACACATTTTAGGATTTAGGAAAGTGATAAAGTGTAACGCCCTGGGGAGTTTATCATTTTACATGTATTATATGTGCAGAAGAGAGAAGTCCTAAAGGTTTTGACAGCACAGCAGAAAGAATCTGCACATGCTTGCTGACAGCGCCAGATTCCCCGCTAGACAACCTAGGCACCTGCCTAGGGCCCTGAGGACTTGCGGCCGTCTTGATCATCAGATACGTGGCCTATAATTTTCATGTTTTATAGAGGCTATGTAATGGGACCCAGAAATATGGTTACTATTGTATTTGGGGTCCAATACAGAGCAAGTAAGATAAATGTGTGACATCATGACATCACAACGGTGTTCCCCCACACTCTGGGCCTCATTCATTAAAAACTATTTTGACCTGCGATTTTGCATCGCGGGCCATCGCGGCGATATTGCTGCGATTTAAAAAGTTTTTTTTCAAATTCATTAACCGGATTTTTTTCAATCTCAGACGATGCTCTGCAATGTTTAAAGGGCTAAATCGCTGTGATTTTCATTAGAAAACCACCGCGATTAGCCCTTTAACTAATCGCGGCAAATCGCATGATTAGCCATGCTTAGCCAGCTGATCCTGGTAATTCTATCAGCACAACATGGATAGACTTGTAATCATGCAGCTCTGCGTGTACTGTGTAAAAAAACAAAAAAACACAAGACATACATTAACCCCTACATTGCAAAAATAAAGTATGTATGTAAAAAAAATATTTTCCTAACTAACAATGTTCCCTACCTGAATGCACTTACCTTCGGTGGTCATCTCTCCTAATTAAAGTGAAGTGTTTGCAATGTATCGTGTGTGTAAAATAATAAAAAATATTTTTACACTCACTATTTGATGTCCGCATCTTGGGAAGCCTTCAGTTGTTCTTTATCAGATGTCTTCTGTTGTTTTCTTCAAGCTTGGATCCTTTTCTTCAGTTGACACGAAGCAGAACATCTTCTTAACTCCATCGCGGCTTCTTCTTATGACAATCAGGTCACTAGGGGGCACTGTTTTTATACTACAGGTGACGTCAGTTAGATTGGTCCTCTACTGTTTCTGTTACTGTTTCTGTACTATATTTAGTACAAGCTTCTCGCCTCCTGATGCCCCTGTTTCTGACTGTGTTTTTATTCTTATATTTGTGAATTTGTGTAATGATAATTCCGTGATCCATTATTTTCATATTCTGCTGCTGAGTTTAGCTCTATTGATATTATAAAGCATGTTGAACCTATTTTATAGGTTTAATGCCCAGCATGCACTCAGAGGATGGATAGAAGTGAATGTTAACAGTTAACACACTTTCCATCTGTGAGAGTCCATTTACATGTCTCCAAATCATAAGATTTATGCAGAATTGTCCAGAATTCAGGATAAATATGTGTGAATAACATTTTAAAAATGTTCATTTAAATATTTTTACTGAGAAATTTATTATTTTATTTTCCCAAGCTCTTTAAATTATGTTACCCCATGCTTTACATTATACATTTCCAGATGCACATTAGTCATATCGTTGGAATGCTAACCGCTCCAACTAATGTTCACTACTGTTAGAACATATTGATCTTTATTTTGTCTCATGTTACTCCTGCGGTCAGTTGTTTTGTTTTACAGAATGATGCTTTCCACCTTCTAACAATAAACCTTTATCATCATCTCATTTAGAGAGTCTTCAAAATGAAAGGCTTCTTGTCAGCACTGCTTCTGAAAGTGATTCACTAACATCTCAGTTCTCCAGTCATTTAAGGAAACATCAGATACTTTTTGATGGTCACTAAGGATACATACTAAAATTCTGAATAACTGTTCATTTGAATTGGCCTCAATAGGCTATGGATGCTGATTCTAAAGTGTCAGGAACCCGGACCACCTACGTCAGAATCCCTGACCTGGAAACCCAAATTTACGTTTACCTGGGGGGTCTAGCAAATTAAATCCACATTAATATTCTAGCACCACCCACCTCTATTATGGTAAATCTCTATATTTACCCCAAATATTCAAACTGCCACCACACATTTTTAAAGGTTAATGCAAACCTATCCACAAAGTTATAACACACTTAGTAGAGACTATCACCCCGTGACCTTATTGCTATAAATCCCCCTGGATTAATAACCTCAGTTATTGAAATGATCACCTTGTGAGTTATTTCCCTTATCAGTTACAGCAGCCAAAAGCAGTCAAGTTTTCTTCAGAGAGTAGGGCTTTCAGAACAAATATGAATAAGGCAAAATAAATTAAAGATTTATTGTACCAAAAGTACAATGCTTATTACATAAAAAATGATATTTAACAATAAAAGGTTACAAGACTAAAACAGAATAAAAAAAAGACATACAAGCAATATAAAACAAAAGGGAACAAAACAAAAAATAATCACCTGTGTTGAGATTACTTCTTTGCTAGGGGTTTAGCAGAAACAATGGATAATTCCCCCAGACTAGCAATCTGGACCCCACATGGAACCATCCTAAGCCTTGTGCTGAGTCCATATTTAAAGACACCTTATCAGTTCATCTCTCGTCCCCCTGGCAAGGAGAGGTGATTGGTCAGCAGGCTATGACCTCAATATAGGGCTGGTCTGAGATTCTGGAATCTGCCCATCTGATTTTGATAACTAAACCATGAAATCATATTTCTGCCTCTGAGTGTTTGTACCACTTATACAAGTATGATATTCACATCCCTGACTTTATAAGTGACGTCTGGCTACAAAACAATACCTAGGTAGGATCTACGCATGCCCTGTGGCTTATTAAGGCCATTTCCAAACATGCCACCGACTCCCAAAAAGTATTACCAACTGAAGCAAGTGTCATACTTCTCTAAAGTTTGGGGTTTCCACAAATATGAGAAAGCATGAATTTCCACAAAATATGAACACTGCTTTGATCCTAGATCCAAATCACTGTGTCCTTTCTAGATGCTACTCAGATGCATCCCCCCTGGGGTGCTGGAGTCTCTTGTCTGTAATGAGTCTTTTGAAGCCAGGTAACATGTGAATGGTATCAGACCATTTCCTTTCTCTGCCTGACTCCTAGAGGGACATTTGGCTATTCAGCCAGACCCCTTAAGGTGACAAATGTCTTCAGTAAATGTCTTTGTTCCCAACAATAATTAACAAGTATGTAGTGAAATATTGTACATTTCAGATATTAATCATACCTGTTCCTGACATAAAGTATTTGATTTTAAAAGCCTTTATGTTTCTTATGATAAAATAAGGTGGCTAAAACTGGCCACATACTATGTAATACCCTCGAATCCCAATATAATGCTCCGATAGCCATGGGCCTTATATGCTGGCTACACTTTATATGATAAACAGACGATCTTCTTACTTCTCTACACCCTTCTAAATATGACTGGTACGTAAACAGTTGGATTGTTCATTGAAACTGAACAATCTGATTATTGATTTGATCATTTCTGGTTGTTTTTATCAGAGTTCCCTATTGCCCCTTGCCCCATACACTTTAATGTTTACGCTTCAATGTTGCCAAGGAGAGGAAGAAAAAGTAAATGATGTTTCTGTGCCTCTAGTACATTTATACATTTAGACTTATATTTACCTTGATTTCAACTAGATGCCCTAACGACATACTGAACTTAATGATATAACTGGAATCCATCACACTGGCCCATAAGTCTACCTATCTGGTCCAAATTCATATAGCCTATCAAAAGTAAAGGAAGACTATAATATAAAGAAATAGGTTTTTCAATCAATATTTTCAATGAAAGACCAGCTGGAGTGCTTATTACATGGGTAGTATACAGTAAATGGCAGCATAGTATGAGAGACAATGGGCTGATGTAGAGATGTACATATTTTTTTCTGGTAAACTTTTACAGATGCAACATACAGTATATGGAAATTAGAACACAATGCAATGGTTAGCTGTGCTTCAATATACTAAAGGTTGCTGGTCAGCAACCAAAATGTTTGTGTACATACTTGCAGCTGCATCGGACAGGTGATGCTCTTAAAAGTGCTGTAATTGAGTATCTTTCAATAAAACATTGCATGGAAATTGTACACATGGCTCCAATGAATTGTTGCAATGCTCCCTACCGTCCTTTGATTTTTCTAGTTTGTGTATGTCCTCATCACATGTATTTGTATACGTATGTTTTCTGGCCATGCCAGTGATAAAATAGTTTGTATAAGCTAAAAAATACTACATGTGCACAAATCTATCACAATGGGAGATCATAACCACAGATAAGTAGACATTATCTGATAAAGTGGTCTCCCATCCATAATGAATAATGTTTAACTAGTCAAACAGCTCATCAATTTACACATAGTCAGAAAGCCAGATGTACTTAAGGTACTTAATGAAGAGGAATAGGCATGCTTTATGTACCTTATAGGATCTTTCACTTGGAAGACATTTATACTCTTCCTATTTTGCAAAACAAAATTTTACAACATTGGGGTAGATCCAGAACTACGTTTGCCGTACGTTTATTTGCATCGCATTTTTTCGTGTGTGTACATTCTATACACTCACCTAGGCACACCCCTTAAACGTACGTATTTTGTCAAGATACGCTTTCCAAACCCTACCTTAACTTTTGCCAACGTAACCGCAGTGATCCGCACTCGTACGTATGGGCAACACGTATTTACGCAGCTAAGCACGCCCATACTGTACACTTTACATACAAACCCCCGCCTACTTAACGTATTTCAGACGTATTTTTGACTCACGTAAAATTGGCACGCTCCACGTGTAAGTATTTACGTGACACATACGTGAATGGCCCATACGTTCACAATTACGCTACGTTACTGAGCGTATTTTCTATGGTGCGCATGCGCAGTACTTACCAAAAGGCGATTTTACGTCTCCGCCACGCGTAAATTCGCTCACAAGCGTTGTTCTGGATCTGGGCCATTATGTGTAAAACAATACATTTTATTCTCATATATGCATTACAAAGTAACTTCTGGAATTTTATTGGAAAGACCATTTAAGTCAATTGATTGTCATGGACGTTTGACTTTTCATATTTTTTGCACCTGTAGCAGAGTGATGAAATATATAGTATCACAAGTTCTACTTTTTTTAAGAAACATTTTAACATCTATATTAAAATTCTGCTGTTTAATTGACCTAGAAATTTTTAATCTCTAACAGGAGATATCACAACAGTATTGGTTTACCCTTACATAATATTCAAGCTTAAGTTCTAGGGAAGTTAATTGCTCTCCAATCTTTTACATCTTTTTAATCTTATGAAGCAACAACCATTATAGTTATGAATTAATAAATCATTGAAATAGAGACTGTACTCTTTTTTGGAGTTGCAAAAGTGTAGCTATCAAATCTGGCTACACACTTCAAAAAAATTAAGACAACAAGCCAATTAACTATTGCCCATGGCTATAATATTAAAGTATTAATCACAAAATGAAAGGTATAGTTGCAGCACTAACCAAACCTCATGCAGCCTGTGCTTATGTTGAGAGAGGGTAACAATTCTCAGAAAGTAACAATAAAAAAAAGCAACAGCAAGTACTGGCGCTAGGTGTAAACAAGAAACAAAAACAAGGTGATACTAAGGTCTACCGTACATCAAATAAAAAGAAGCCAAAAGCTCATAGTCCAAAGTGCAGTTCAATATTAAACTTCACTTAGTATAAACTTCACACAGAGACCAACATCTGACTCCGTTAGCACTTATGAAATGTTCACCACAAAGTTTGTC
Source organism: Limnodynastes dumerilii (assembly GCA_011038615.1). Taxonomy (NCBI): domain Eukaryota; kingdom Metazoa; phylum Chordata; class Amphibia; order Anura; family Limnodynastidae; genus Limnodynastes; species Limnodynastes dumerilii. The sequence continues at coordinate 136,844 of WWET01003301.1, read as the reverse complement.
ATGAGGTGTAAGGCATATAGGTGAAGTTCAGCTTACAATTGGATGATTGTCCGTAAACGATGATAAGATACCAGGATTAGAGTAGGATGATGATCTTTTTCATATCCACTGGATCTTGCTTGTTGCAGCATGCACGTGGTGACTTGTAAAGTCAGCTCTCCTCTGTCCGCTTCCCTCTGTATCTCAGCCTCATTCTCAATGACTCGGCTCATGGATAGCTTGTGGGGGAAGAGAGGAAGTACAATGCATGCATCCAAATAATACAAATCAATAAAGTTTATTTGATCTAAAAACTTTGATAAAATACTCACAATGGTAATCTGACATATATAAAATACGTCAATAAAAACATCAAGTGTAAGAAGCCAAGGGATCACTCCTAATTTTTAAAGTTATATGGATCCAAAGCAGCTCCGTAGGTATATAGTCTCTTTAGGTAACTCTAAATGCACCGTCCAACGCGTTTCGATCGAATACAGCAATCTTTCTCAAGGCTAAAGTTACAGAGGTGTCTATGGGCCTTATCCAGAGCTACGGCCGCCGTCGCTAGTACAGCGGCCGTAGCTCTAATGCGCATGCGCCGGGCAGATGTTGCCCGGCGTCACTATGGTAACGCCCGATCGTTGATCGGGCGTCCATAGTAGCGCCGTAGGGACGCTGGAGGGGACGTCCTCCAGCGTCCCTACGCTCACGTTACTGCTGGTGGGCGGGGGGAGGTAAGTAAATGAGGGTGGGGGGGCGTGCTAAGAGGCCATACGCTCCTGTGTGAGCGTATGGTCCCTTCCTTATGCCGGGCGAAGCTAGGGTAGCCTTCAGCCGGCGTAAGGAAGGGGCCATACGCCCGCACAGGGGGAGTGTCGGGGGGGAGCGAGCGTGCTAACGCTCAGCGTTACATCGCTGACTCCCCCCTGGATACGCTCCTGTGTGAGCGTATGGCCCCTTCCTTACGCCGGGCGAAGCTAGGGTAGCCTTCAGCCGGCGTAAGGAAGTGGCCATACGCCCGCACAGGGGGAGTGCCAGGGGGGAGTCAGCGATGTAACGCTGAGCGTTAGCACGCTCAGCGCTACATCGTAGATCTGGATCAGGCCCTATGTGTCTAGAGTTATTTATATAGACTTAGATAGCCATGTCTGGTCTCTATTTGGTTAAAGACTTAAAACAATTCATAAATAATTACATAGAAAAATATCTAGCAATAAATACAAAGAATTAATAAAACCTTATGCTATCATAAAAACCACTTTATTTCAGAGTTGGCATTTAATCCATTAGGATGCATATGTGTTATGCCACATAACTCTGAATGTACGTACCATCAGGTAGGCGGAGGGAGGCATTTAAATCGCACAGTATGGGCCGGGTTAGGCCATTACATACCTGAATCCATTACGTACTTTAGTACTTATGCTTTGAAAAGTTAAGGTAGGGTTTAGGAAGCGTAAAACGGCCAAAGTACGTATGAGCGAGGTAACATAACAAGCACTGTATGTTGTAACATAACAAGCACTGGATCTGTCCCATTGTAACACGGTATTACCATGACATCATAAATGTCTTTTCACATGCATAATAAGTCAATTGCTACCCCACTAGGCTTTAAGGGAAGTTTGCCCAAGCAGAGTAACATTTTAGTAAGTAACAACATACAACTAAGCATACAGAAATATAACCGTGGTATGAAGTTGTTTTAACCGTGATCAACAGAGCAATCACAAAGTTACCCTTACTATATTCTTTTATCTCTGCAGGTAAGTAATAGTCTAGCTATATGAACTGACGAGAGCCGCCATCCATTTAAGAACGGGCGGTCAATCCCCAAACACCACTGGAGGCTCTTGCGCATGAAGCGCATCAAGCCAATAAGTTGCCGGAAACAGTCCCATATTGTGCGTTTGACTGGTTCTCATAGAATGTTAATAAAACTTTCCCAAGTTGTAAGCAGCTTTTCGACTATGGTTTCCTTTTGTAAAGTGGCCTCTAGCCAATCCATTTTAAACGGGTAAAACAATTATTCCCTAAATAAAACCATAGAGGGAGACACAGTCTGCAGCCTGGTCTGTAGTATGGTTTCCTGGCAACCGCTGAGACCGGTAAAAGTAGTTTTTCATAACCAGGGGGAAGTCATAGATGCTGGGGAAAGATTCCCAAGATAGCCCTCTAAGGCGTTAATGGAAAGGGGAACCTCATGAACCTCCAAACCCTAAGCCAAAATAGTTTAATGACTGGACAATCCCACAAACAGTGATTCAAGTCAGCTTCAGGATAGACACACTTAAGGCATTTATTATTTTGTTTAATGTCAATTTGATGTGCTCATGTGGGAGATTTATATGCCCTGTGCAAAATGTTGTATAACATTTCTCTATATGTCATAGCCGGCAAGAAGCAAGAACCCCCTGAATGAGCTCGGAGAATAGATGAAATAGAGAGATTGGGGAATCTACTAATACGCTGGGTTAAACTTGTTTTAATGTTTTTGTGATATATCTGTGGCTTCAAAAAGTTCTAGTGAATTGACATAGCTCTCTTTTGGGGCTCCTGGGAAGACAGCAACATATCTAAAGTGTTAACTCAGTCATCATGACAACGTGGAGGCTGACAGTTTAGCATGGTCTGTCTAGGCTCGGTGTTCCGCTGCTGTCACTGGTCCCAGCCCCTCTTGGGGTCACTTCAATGATGCGTGGTTTTTCAATGATACGGGCTGACCGATTTCCTTTTTCTACTATGCCTATGATCCAGGCATACAAATCACTTCACTGGTATAATGTTGGACTTAAAGAAAAGCCATGTTGTATATGCTCAGAATTCTATACTTATCTCTTGCTTGAGCAAATAAAAAAGGCCTCGATTATCCCTTGATAGCAGATGCGCAACCTTTGAGACACTTTCTCCTAACCAGCATGTAAAAGTCTTGCGCTGTCTTGGAAATTTGGGTCGCTTAGGAAGGGAAAATGTAGGGAATAGGGGTCCAAATAAAATGTATGTCCCAGCTGGAACCATATGCGTCTAACTGACATCAATAGTGGGTTCCTCAGTGTTTGTGGTGAAAGTTCAGCGTCATGTTGGTGTAAAAAAGCAACTAGATTGATGTCTGGGAGGAATTGCTGGTCTAATGCTGTATTGGTGCATATTTCTGAGTGTTGGAGCCAATCTCTAAGGTGGCGCAGTTGTATCTTAAAGACCGCATATACGCAATCTACATTGCATTGTCCTGTTGCAATTTAAATAGTCAAATTCTAGGCTTTTTGCGGCAACATATGAATGTACGAAATGTCACACGCACACGGCCAATATCCTTATGACTCCTAATTAGAGGGAGGGCTGGAAGGGGATAGAGGAGTTTAGGGAAAATAACCATTTTAATCAGATTCATTTCGGCCTTAATACATGAGACACAACTTTGACCAGCTCTTGATTGTTATTTCAATATGTGAGATAGTCTTGTTAAATTTAGATGATATAAATTCTCAATATATTTAGGTAATATAACCCCCAAGTATGAGATAGAGGTCCTAGCTCAAGAGATCTCAATATCCCTTGCCCAATTAAGTTTAGTTACTTTGGGATCTAAGTATAATGCCATGCAATTTGTCAAAATGTACCTGAAATCCTGACAAGGAACCAAACTCCACCAGTCTGTTCATAAGTGGCCTGAAAGACTGCTTGGGGTTAGAGATGTAGAGGAGAATATTGTCAGCAAATGCTTATAACTGATACCCCTTTCACATTACCACCAAATACCCGGGATTTTCATAAAAAACCCGGCATTTTGGTGGTGATGTGAAACCGCCACTTTCCGGGAGACCCGGGTCAAGAGACCCGGGACTTGAACATGGGAAAAAAGAAGGGTTTTCAACCCGGAAGGGTGGCAATGTGAAAGCGCCAGGGTTGTTTTCAACCCAGGTCTTTCATTTTGCCTCCCGATTGGCTTAGATTTGTCCACTGTTGCTATGGCAACAGTAAACAAATCTCTAGCGTCGGAAACCTGAAAAAAAAAATTGCACATATAGGGCATGCTGATGCTTGTAGTTCTACAATCATCAGCATGCCCAAGGATGACAGGGTATGCTAGCGCTTGGAGAACCACAAGTGCCAGCATGCCCTGTCATCCGTTACAACACTACACAAATACATACCCCTACTAGCACTTAAATAAAATATAGGGCCGGCCCCTACCCTAACAAAATACTAAACATTTCATGCCCCCCTACAAAGAATAAATTACATTTAATACCCCCAAATAATGTTATAAAAAAAGTACCGCTAATTGTAAAATTTTTTATTTTTCTAATACCTCCTCCACGGATTACAAGGTTAGAAGATGGGATCGTTATCAAGATGGTAAGTAACTATTTTTAATTATTATTTTTATGCTATTTTTTGCCATGTATTTTTTACATTTCACAATTAGCGGTAATTTTTTTTTTACATTTCACAATTAGCGGTAATTTTTTTAACATTATTTGGGGGTATTAAATGTTATTTATTCTTTGTAAGGGGGCATGAAATGTTTAGTATTTTTTTTTAGGTTAGGGGCGGGCCCTATATTTTATTTAGGTGCTAGGAGGGGTATTCATTTGTGTGTTGTTGTAACGGGTGACAGGGCATGATGGCACTTGTGGTTCTCCAAGCGCTAGCATGGCCTGTCATCCTTGGGCAGCACTACAAGCATCAGCATGCTCTTCAGCGCTAAAAATCCACTAAAACCCGGGAAATTCCTGGTGATGTGAAAGGGTCAGACCTGGGAATTTCCCGGATTTTTGGTGGGCCTATAACGCGGTTTTGAGAATGACACGGCACTGCTCCCAGAAAAGACCCGGGTACAAAATACCAGGTTTTTCTGGGAGGGTGATGTGAAAGCGGTATGAATTACCCTCCTGTTGTGATGCCCTCAAACAAATCCCAATTCTAAATCCTCCACATCATAGGATCCAAAACCAGATTAAAAAGAAGAGGAGACAGTGGGAATCCCTGGAGGGTGCCACGATCCATCTAAACTGCCTGTCTCCCAGCGCCATTTACTAACATAGTGGTGATAGCGGAGGTATAAAAGAGGGCATTAGGGCTGTAAAATTTGGGCTGAAGTCTCTGCATCTGAGCACTCCATGCATGTACGACCAAGAGATAGAGTCAAATGCCTTCTGGGCGTCGAGGCTTAGTAACATTCCGGTAAGACCATCTCTTTGTGCGGCGACAACTGCAGCAATTGTGGAACGAATGCCTTTAACAGAGGGGAAATTTTGTATTCTAGCGTTTTATAAAACTCAGCTATGAAGCCATCAGACCCTGGTGATTTGTGGAGGTGTAAGCTACGAATAGTAGATGAGATCTCCTCCTTGGTAATATCAGCTTTTAGGACTTCAATTTGAGCCAATATTAGAGGGGGAAGTGAGACCCCAGACAAGAGGCGCTCCAGTTTTGAATATAGTTTAGAGTAATATTTTTGGAAGACTGCGATTATCTTGTTTGTCTGTGTTATAGGAGTATTAGAGTCAGCGTCCTTCACTGCCACCACACAACCCCGCCTCCTATCACCTGCCACCATATGTGCCAGCAGTTTGCCTACTTTATTGCCCCAGCAAAAATATTTATTTCTCAATTTAACTTTATTCATACATTTCTGTGACCAAATGACTTACAGTTTCACAGTTGACCCCATTTAATTCCTGGTATCAATAAATTTGTCTAATATAATCCTGTTAGAATGTTAATTTTGCAAGACAAGTCACAAAACTTAAGTTAATTGTGACGTTTAGAAAAAGAATTTAGGTTATTAAAATATGTTTTGAAATTTGCTGATTGTGTGATTCTGACACAGGCTTATTCAAATTGAATGCAGTTGATTGCTTAGACTATGATTAATGTTTTTTTTAGCTTTTTAATTTCTAGATAACAGTCTGAGTTTTATTGCTTTTTTCATAAAAGTGCCCTAATCTCATTGTGGTTCCTGCACCCCCGCTGTCAATTTCTCATTACTGCTGTTCCTGCAGTATTGCTCATATCGATCCTCTCCACTTGTATTTACACTTTTGATTAACTTTTCAAAGAATTTCTAGCTTCTGCAGCGAGTCAATTTCACTGAATCAATAGACCAAGAGCAGAGAACATAATTGTAAGAATATTGCACACATTTCTCTACAAGTGTTCCTCAATGAGTTGTCAATTGAAAACATTTTGCCTGCTAGAAACTTCCTATTTATTATGTGTCGTATTTCCAATAAATTGCCAATTAAAAGGAGACGTACAAAATCAAGTAATATTTTATTTTCATTTTAACTTACTATAAATGCTTAATGCCACAAAATAAATCTTAAATACCTTATACCTTGCTGCTTTGATAACTGTGAGATTGTATTGCAGATGTAACACTTATGATATTTTGATTACTTATGATAGTTTAGAATTCTTATTGACATAAGCGTGTAAAATACATTTTTCTTCTACCCTAAAGCACTGCTTTTATAGGGGAAGAACTAGACTGCTGGTGTGAGTGGTGGAATAGAGGAAGGAGAGGTAAAAATAGCCAACAGAGTGATTGATGAAGAAGTTATGTGGAGGAGGTGTAGGCAAGCCTGAACAGGTGTGTTTCAATAGAGCGCTTGAAGATCTGTGAGGTGGGGGACAGCCTCAACATATCATTGTAGGGGTGAGCACATAAGAAATCTTAAACACATGAGAAGTGGTGACTAATTGGAAGTCAAGACAGCAGTGGTTAGTTGAATGGATGCGGCAGGATGGAGTGTACATGGAGCGATAGGGTGCATTGTTAGAGGAGTTATCCCTAAAGATTAGGGTGAGTAGTTTAAAGAGGGTTCTCATATGGACAGGTAACCAATGCAGGGCTTGACAGAGAGGAGAGGCCATGGTTGAGAGGGGTGAGAGATTGATAAGCCTGGATGCAGTGTTCAGGATGGATTTGAGGAAGTCAAGATAGGTGAGTGGGAGACTAAAAAGGAGAGTTACAGTAGTTAAGGCATTATATGACAAGAGAGTGAATGAGAGTTTTGGTAGCATCAGTAACAATGTTGCACAGGTGGAAGCGGCATATATGTAAAGGCACAAATGTGTAGGGGTGAAGGGTAGGGAGGAGTCAAGGATGACATCCAGGCAGTGTGCTTGGAAGGATAAGGGTTGAAGAAGTGTCAAGCCATCCAGATCAGGATAGGCTTACAAGGCATTCGGATGTCTTTTACAGGAGAGAAGTGTTGAAGTTAGGGGAGGGAAATTTGAGTGTCATCAATAGTTGAAGGCAACAGAACTGATAATGTTACCCAGAGAGAAAATATAGATGGAAAAAGGAGCAGGCCATACATAGAGCCCTCGGAGACACCAGTGGGGAAAGGAGAGGGAATTGAGGAAACAGAAAATGTGCAGTCACAAAGATTGGAGTAAACTAGAAATGGGCATTGCAGTGAGGCTAAAGGAGCAGAGGGTTTGAAAGAGGATAGGGTCATCAACAGTGTCGAAGGTGAGGGACAGGTCTAAGAGGTTGAGAATGGAATGGTGTCCCTTAGATATGATGGATAGCAGATAATTGTTGCTTTTCGTCAGGGCAGTCTCAGTGGAATAGAGGGGGGTGGAAACCAGATTAGAGGGTATAGGAGGGAGTTGTCAGTGAGGTAACTCATGAGTCCAGCCATTGTAACAGTTTGGGGTGAAGGGGAGATTTTAAGAATGGGTGAGACAAGGGAGTGTTGGCAGGAGGAAAGGAAAATACCATAGGAGAATAATAGGCAGAATAGGTCGGGTAGATGGGAGCTGGCAGTGGTTGGAAGAGATTCCAGAAGGTAGGAGAGGACAAGGTTCAAAGGGCAGTGGAGGTTGGGGAGGATTGGAGTAGAGAGTGGATTTCTTTGCCTGATGTTGGGCAAAAGGAAGAGAAAGCTTAGTGGTTAGGAGGCAGAAGTGGGAGTTGGAGTGAGGGTGTGGCAGATGTTACTATTTTAGAAGAGAAGTAGATGGAAAAGTGTGAGGCAGAGCTAGAGAGTGGGACAACAGGAGTCAGGTATGAAGATAGCAAAGAGGTGATAGGGGGTTGTATGCCTGGTAGACGATGAATGACTTAAAGACCATTTGCTTGAGATTTAAGGGAATATCTGTTTTTGCGTTATACACATGCTCACACCTCTGTGCTACCCGATTAGTATGTGTCAAACTGATTCTAGACCTAGCAAAGTAAAAAAGAAAAACAATGCTAATTGAGATAAAGTATGACCAATAAGCCATATAAGTCAAGCATATGCTCTAACAGCTAAAAGAGTGAGACATCCCCTAAAAAAAAGCAAAAATAGAACAAAAATAGGTGGCTACAGGTGGCACAATAGCAGATTACCAGTGGTCCTCAAATGTTAAAACTGGATCCTAGGGGGGCTCTGGCTAGCTGTAAAGTATATGACGCAGCCACCAATGGCAATGGCAAAAATTCACTGTGCAACAGCCTCTTGAGGATTTTAAATACCTGTGCTCTCCGGCACAGGACTTCCGGTCTGGCAGCATGCCAGCACACCGACCACACAAAATAGTCCTACTGTTGAAAGGCACAGCTGATCTTAATCTCATTGTGGCTCAGTCTAGTTCCAAATGCTTGTGTATAGTCCACCTTCTACAAAGGAATTACAGCCAAAGTGCAGTACATATTATTAAAGTCCAAGTTAATAGCTGCATCAATATAAAAAAAAAATCAAAAAGTTGGGAGAGATGGTTATCACCATTAACACATTCTTCCATTTAACAAATTGTTTCTTCAGAAGGTGGGTCCCAACTGGGAGAGGGTGTCTTTTAAAGAAGTTATTGATTAAGACACCTGTGTAATGAAATAAAAAACATAAACAAACCGCACCAGCCTATATATAGTTAAATAGAAAAGTAGGGAGGAAAGATAGGTGCTGCCACAATCTCCCCAACAAACATGTAGGCAAAAACAAGGGGATTTGTAACAATTGTTACCAAAGTATAGAAGATTTAAATCAGCGCACACTATGATACAACTTCAGACAGACCACAATTGGCTTACTAAAAATTCATAATTTTATTATTAATATCTAAAATACGTGGGAATAAGCATGACTAGGTGTCAAAAGTAGTTTCCACAGTAACAAAGAAGGGGGGGGGATGGGGAAAAACAGTACAAAAATAACTGGCCATATATGCAGGTAAACATACAGCCCGTATGCCCAGGAAATACACCACCTACTACCTAGGAAAATAACAAACAGGAGACCCTAATGGAACACAATCTAACAGCCTCACGGCTGTGCTTCGTACTTCCGTACCGGTATCCTTACCCTACCCTGTGTGGCGGCATGTCCTGGGGGAGCTGAAAAAGGATAAAAGGGGGAGGGGAGACAAGGAGGAGAACGAGACCACCGCAGGACTCTGGTGCACTACGGGAGATGGATGGCGCAGTGAATCGGACTCTGTACACCCAACGCGCCTTTCGTCCCTGGGCGGGGCTTTGTCAAGGGTGATGATGTCTGGTGAGGTATGTCCTAATAAAGTGCTTGCTGGCCAATCAGGGATTGCATGTGTCTGATTCAGGAAAGGTGGCCAATCTTATCTAGAGCACCTGAGGACCGGACACAAAGGAAACAAAGTTAAAATGCAATAAAAATTGATAATGCACATACGCAAAAGAGGTGGAAGTGGTGGAACTATACAAAAATACAAAATGATGAAAACACACAATTTAACAAGTCCAGATTATTCAGAGTATTGCGGTGGGAGAAAAAAACGATTATTGTAGCTATAAGAGTATTAAATGGGGAGGTATGGCAGAAAACAAGAGAATTAGCGCTGCCCTAAGTACTGTATATGGTTTAATCGGTGGTTATGAGTGTGACTATGTTGGGTATATATATAGGACTCAGGTACTTATAAGGAGGGCCTGGTTTGACTGCTCTGGAAAAATATCAAGAGCAGAGTCTAATAGATGCAGACCTAACATATTAGTAACAAGTGTTATAATATTTAACACTGGGATATAATTGCAACAAAAGAGATACTACGTCTCAATAATAAGGTCATACACTTGACAGTAGGCAAACTGAGAACCAAAATACTGGTGCTATTGTCTAAACAAACATTGATTAGGATCCAAAGTACTTATAAATAGGACCTTGTTTGACTGTTCTAGAAAAATATCAAAAGCCGAGTCTGATCGTTACAGACCTAACATACTAATAACAAGTGTTACAATGTGTAACACTGAAAAATATTTGAAACAAAAAAATTCTAAATCTCAATAACAAGGTCATACACTTGGCAGTAAGCCAACTGAGAACCAATATAGTAATGCTATTGTCTAAGAAAACATAGATCAAATAATACATGGTAGAAATGACCCACAATTCTTTTTCTCTCCAAAGAATTTGATATATATGGACAAAAATGTGCTGAAAAAAAAGAGAAATACTAAATAAAAAATATTTTAAATAAGTTGCAGACGAAAGAGAAGGGATAGTATACATCCAAAGTACCAATACTGGGGTTTATAAGAAAGGAACATACAAAATGTTCTCATTAAGTCCAAAGGGAGATACAGAACTTAGATTGAATCCATTCTGCTTCTCTTCTCAAAAGAGATGTATCTAGGTCACCCCCCCTACTGTCAAATTTGATTTGATCCATCAAGAAAACCTTCAAAAATTTGGGGTTGGAATTATGATAGGACAGAAAATGGCGAGCCACTGGTGTTAGGGGTTTCCCCTTTGACTGATCTAGGGGTGCGTTTTTAATAGATCTGATGTGTTCCATAAGACGTTGGTGAAATTGTCTAATAGTTTTGCCAATGTAATGTAATTGACAATCACAGACCAGGCAGTATACCACCCCTTTGGAATTGCAATTCATAAAAAATTTTATGCAATGTTTCTTGCCATATGTATCTTTAAATTCAGTTGTTTTAAGCACATACTTGCATGTGCTACATATACCGCAGGCAAAACTGCCAGATAAGGTATCCTTTCTTGGTGGTCTAGATAGAAAATAACCTCTAACCAGAGTGTCACGAAGATTAGCCGAGCGTCGTCAGCACATGGGTATAAATTGCTGAATGGCTGATGAGAGTCTGTTATCTGATTTAAGAACTGAAATGTCTTTATTAAGGATTTTCGTAATCCTACTATATTCTTTGCAAAAATTAGTAATGAATCTTATTGTGCTTTTGTTTTTATTGGACTTCCTTTTGGGATAAATTAAAGTTTCTCTCTTTGTTTTGAGAGCCTCATGATAGGCTGAAATAAGCAGATTGTTAGGGTACCCCCTGTTGGTAAGTTTCTGTTCTAGTTTTTTGGCTTTAGTCTTAAATTTAATAGTTGAGGAACAATTCCGTTGTAACCTCATATACTCCTTCCTTGGGATGTTGTTAGTAACGTTCCTATGATGTGCACTTGTACAAAGAGTATGCTATTTGTAGCAGTACTTTTTCTGTAAAGATCAGTGCACAATTGTCGATAATCGTCAACATAGATGGTGACATCTAGGAAGTCTAAATGTGTGAGGCTTTTATTCATGGTGAGCCTTAGATTAATGTAATTGTTATTCAACAAGTTAAAGAAGGCCTCCAAGGTGTCTAGATCACCTTGCAATAGGAGCAGGATGTCGTCGATATAGCGAAGCCACATGGGTATACATCTTGTGTATACCTCATGGGCCTCTGAAAAGACGACATCCTGCTCCCACCATCCCAAGAACAGGTTTGCAAACGTGGGCGCACATGTTGTGCCTATTGCCATACCACGTTGCTGTAGGTAAAAGACATTGTCGAAGAGGAAATAGTTCCTCTTCAGTACAAAGGACAGAAGATCTAAAAGGAAGTAATCATGGACACTATGGACTCCTGATTTCAAAAAATGTTTAATAGCATGCATGCCCTTATCATGGAGAATATTTGAATATAGGGACTCCACATCGAAGCTAACTAGCCATGTATTGGCTGGAATGTGAATGTCTTCAATATGGGCTAACAACTGTCCCATGTGAGACCATACGTCCAGTCTTTACCTTCATATATTAGGGACACAATGTGGAGTCCCTATATTCAAATATTCTCCATGATAGAGTCCATTGTGCCCATGATGACTTCCTTGGTTCTCAATTGGCTTACTGCCAAGTGTATGACCTTGTTAGTGAGATTTAGTATTTTTTTGTTTCAAATATTTTTCAGTGTTACACATTATAACACTTGTTATTAGTATGTTAGGTCTGTATCGATCAGACTCGGCTTTTGATATTTTTCTAGAACAGTCAAACAAGGTCCTATTTATAAGTACTTTGAATCCTAATCAATGTTTGCTTAGACAATAGCACCAGTATTTTGGTTCTCAGTTTGCCTACTGTCAAGTGTATGACCTTATTATTGAGACGTAGTATCTCTTTTGTTGCAATTATATCCCAGTGTTAAATATTATAACACTTGTTACTAATATGTTAGGTCTGCATCTATTAGACTCTGCTCTTGATATTTTTCCAGAGCAGTCAAACCAGGCCCTCCTTATAAGTACCTGAGTCCTATATATATACTTATTGTGTTAGACATTGAGATCTTAGGTCTCCTAACTATGGTTAATATTTGCCAGTATACATTTAAGGAGCATCTTGTCGCTTATTTAATGTGAGTCTAGACTTTAATTCCTAGTGACCTGTAATACTCTTATCTGTCCACTGTCCTCAACTTTGCCCCTCATGTTCAATGCAGGCATCTTCTAACTTATATCTGAACCTCTAATCCCCCTATTTTTACTTATTACCAGTCCTTGCCTAGGTCAACACACTACCAAACCCCTCACACTGCCCCCTAACCGACATTTTTTTAATTGCAATCTTAGGTTACAATTTTTTAGGCCACATATATTCTGCCACCTAGTGTCCGAACCAGGTACCCCTCATCACCAATTCAAATTTTCCTGAGCTTCCTTTGTCGCCCTCTAGAGCTCAAAACAGCTCACTACTAGGCTCCCCCACCACTGATCAGCCCCACCCCCTTCCCCTATATATACACCCTATGTCATCCCATACCAACCTACCCTTATGTGCATTATCAATTTTTATTGCATTTTAACTTTGTTTCCTTTGTGTCCGGTCCTCAGGTGCTCTAGATAAGATTGGCCACCTTTCCTGAATCAGACACATGCAATCGCTGATTGGCCAGCAAGCACTTTATTAGGACATACTTCACCGGACATCATCACCCTTGACAAAGCCCCGCCCAGGGGCGAAACGCGTGTCGGGTGTACGGAGTCCGCGGTGGTCTTGTTCTCCTTCTTGTCTTCCCCCCCTTTTTTTCTTTTTCAGCTCCCCCAGGACACGGCGCCACACTCCATAAGCAGCGTAGGGTTAGGATACCGGCACGGAAGTGTGATGCACAGCCGTGAGGCTGTTAGATAGTGTTCCATTAGGGTCTCCTGTTTGTTATTTTCCTAGGTAGTAGGCGGTGTATTTCCTGGGCATACGGGCTGTATGTTTACCTGCATTTATGGCCAATTATTTTTGACCGTTTTTCCCTCTCCCCCCCCTTTTTTTTTGTTACTGTGGAAACTATTTTTGACACCTAGTCATGCTTATTCCCACGTATTTTAGATATTAATAATAAAATTATGAATTTTTAATAAGCCAATTGTGGTCTGTCTGAAGTTGTATCATAGTGTGCGCTGATTTAAATCTCCAATACTTTTGTAGCAATTGTTATAAATCCCCTTGTTTTTACCTGTGTAATGAAGTCATTAGAGGACTTACAGCATGAACATACTTGCAAATACAGTAGGTTGCATTTCTGAAGAGGCAGAAAAGAAGTCCAGCATTAGGATTAGCAATTTACAGAAGCAGAGAGAGATCACAGCTAAGGAAACATACCTGCAGGCAGGAGAATTTCAGGGACTGACTTGGTGGGGTATCCGCTATGGGTTCCCGGGAACATGACAGGGTTTCAGCGTGGCGTTGGAAGTTAGAGGGTTTTATATGTGATCTGCTCATGTGTTAGTGGGCAAAGGGTTAAGATACACGGCAAAGCTTGACTGGACTGGCCAAGGCAGACTTGACTGGACTAGACTAGACTAGGTTGACTGGAGTGGACAAGGCTTGACCTGGACTGGAGCAGGACTGAACTGGATTTGACCTGGGTTAGACCAGGAATGGATATGAACTGAAACAGGACTTGACCTGGACTGAACCAGGGGACATGAACTGGAACAGCAATAACAACACTGCTGACTGAGGTAATGAAGTTGATTACTGCTGGCTGGCTTTTCAGGCTGATTGCTGCAAGCTGAAAAGCAGACTGATTGCTGCAAGCTGAAGACTGCAGATAGAGATCTCCCAAGGAGTAAACAGGAACCAGACACCTTGAATGACTAAGTTGTTGTGGCACTGTGGATTCATTGCTCTAGGTTTGAACAGAAGGCCCATGACCAGGATATAACAGCCTGGTTATGTGATTCCTAGAACTGGACTCCAAGATGGCAGTGCCCATGAAATAGTCCCGGAAGCATGGTAATAGCCAAAAAGGGCAGCAGACAGATAACCCCTGATACAGTAAGTACTGCGGTTTGTGACACAGGGTGAGTCACTAGGCCCGTACTATGGTAGATATTTGGGTCATAGGCCCATGCACATTATGTAAATGGACGTAAAATGTGTTCACAAAAAAAACGCACGCATCCCCAACATACTTACAGCAGCTTGGTGGCTCAGTGAGTAGCACTCGTGCCTCACAGCACTGAGGACATAAATCTGATTTCCAGACAAGGCCTTATCTGTGTGGAGTTTGCATGTTTTCCCTGTGTCTGCATGGGTTTTCTCTGGGTGCTCCAGTTTCCACGCACCACACCCAGCGCAGCTTGTTTAGAAGTCTTACCATGCTGACGCTGATATTATTACAAGGCTAAGCAATGCTTAGCCTTGTAGTTCTATCGGCACAGCATGGTTAAGGCTTTTTAAGCATGCTGCACTTGGATTTTACACACAGAAAAACACATCAAATAGATTGACATGTGTTTTTCAGGTTCTGTGTGAGGTGTTTTCATTGAAAGCGCCCAACACAGCTTGCCAGTTTGTTTTCAATGATTTCCCGGCAAGAAAGTCACAGACTTTTTCTATAGTGAACACAGTGATTGCCAAATCGCTTCCAAACTCATGTGAGTTGAGGCAATTTGGCCAAAATCATCTTTAGTAAATATACCCCATAGAGTGATTTGCATTTAGGTCTGGATCATGCATACTTGTGTATGCAAGAGACCAGGGGGTTTATATTTTGTACTATCTGTACTATCTGTGGGAGGTTCTACTGCCTCTAATTATTAAACTAAAATAAGTATATCAGGCTTATAATAAGATCCTATCTATAAGAGGCTAATTAGAGATTGAATATCAAAGAAAGAGATGAAGGAAAGAGATAGGTACAAGTAAGAGTAAGTAAGAGAGAGGGTTAGCCCAGGAGTCCAAGAAAGTTTGGACTTCTAAGAAGATTCAGATAAGTTCAAAAAGATCCATGCATGGGGGTTCCCAGACCGTGTGAAATTTAAGGACTGTGTTATTTTGAAGACTGGTGATATATTCCATGTTTGAAACATACCAGATACGACTGATCAATTTATGGTGTGAAGAGGGAACAGGATTTTTCCAATTACGAGCAATTTGAAGTTTAGCAGCACAACAAATGTGGAGGATGAGTTTATCTGTTTGCTTGTCAGTGGGAGCACGCAATAGAAAGTTAGAGGGTGACAGCATACTCTTAACTCCTAGAATGGTGACAATGGGCTGTAGGCAGAGCTCTGCATACGGCCCAATGAGTGAAATGACCTCGGTCCAGTATTATAGGGCAGGACCACCAAATATGCATAAATGTCCTAACTTCCCCACAGCATCTCCAACACAAGTTAGATGTCCTGGAATAGACACGGTGCAGTTTATCAGGGGTCAGATAACATCTGGTATAAAGCTTAAAAGAAGTCTTGCGAATAGCCACACTAATAGAGGGGAGCATTTAGCAGCCCTTGTGTGGATATCCTACCAGTCTTCTGGCACCGATATGGGGCTTAAATTGGCCTCCCATTGGGCTTCATGAAGGTCTATAAGATTTGTATCTAGGCCCAATATTGAGTGATATAGTTGGGATATTTGTGCAATCTTTTTTTATGCCTCATCAGGCATTTGTTCCAGTCTGAATCAAGACATAATATCAAGTCTCAATTAGGTATTGGCGACAATGGGCGCTATGCCCTGAGATTGGCATGTAAGGGTGAAGCAGGGAATGCTAGAAGTTTGTGCTGACTTCACACCCTGTGCCAGCACTAGTTATGGACTCTCACAACAACCTGACTGAAGAGTAGACATGCTTATAAACTGGAAATGACTGCAAGCATTAGGATATCCTCCTGCCGTTTGAGAAAGCCAGTTTTGCAGACACTAGCATTATTTATAGAATTGCTTGCCAGATAGCCAGGCATCTGTGAGAGGTAGAATGTATTGTGATAATTGTTTCTATTCATTGTGATGGGACATTGTTTCAGTATTTTAATTTTGACTCTCATATAATAAAAACAGATTTCACTGATTCTTATTATGGTCTCACCACAACATATTTGTCTATTTGTATGTAAGACATTTAGATGCAACATCCTTTGTGTCACTTCCCTGTCTGGTAGTTAACCTCTGTCTAATACAAAAGTAATAATCCTCTGAGTGTTGGAATAATACATGGTTTCTAAGATCATTACAGCCATAAATTATGTTATTATTCAGGAAATTGCCAACCACAGTGTTTACTTTTCTGAATTTTTTGAACACCTAAAGCAGAGCTGTAACTAGAAATTTTAGCGCCAGGGGCAAAAAGAAAAAATGGTGCGTCCCTGACTCTGAATTCCAAACCAATTTAAACATAAATTTTAACTTACTGGTGCCCCTTTAAGATTTGCGCCCTGGGCGGCCGCCCCTATCACACACCCCTAGGTACAGCCATGACCTAAAGAATTTTTAACCTGTGCATAAATATACAACTTTATATGCTTGTTTAGTGATGTTTTGTTGGCATACATTCTATTAAATATATATTATGTTAAACACTTCAGCCAATGGTCATTTTATATTTACTTTTCATATGTTGCAGAGTGTTTAAGTATAAGGATTTGTTTTACCCTATAAACATTTGCATTGTTTGCCACTCAGCTCACAGCAGCAATTCCTAATGTGAGGTAAAAAATTTTCAAGCAGAACATGTACAAAGATGGCATAATTCTGAAATGATAGAATTGTTTACACTTATGAAAGAACCCACAATATCAATAATATAAAATTGGGAATATTCAGGACAATCAGAACTGTATAAATATATAATCTTTATTTTCTTTAGGTTAATAGATAAAATATTTTACTACTACATATGAAAGCATACAAAGTTTCAGTGCATACATTCCTTAATCCAAGTGCTTGTGTAGAAGCCAATATTAGGCCACAAGCCCCCAGTCACAAACATTATCATATATATATATTTCACAGCAATATACTTTGTCGAAATTTGATGTTAATGCGATATACAAATAAATATATATATATATATGTGTGTGTGTGTGTGTGTG
>WWET01003301.1:67197-89135 GCA_011038615.1 Limnodynastes dumerilii | reverse complement strand
ATCTATCTATCTATCTATCTATCTATCTATCTATCTATCTCATATCTATCTATCTATATCTATATATGCCGGATCGTGACTCCGGTCCCAAGAGTTGTAATATGGAATGTGCTGCTGAATCCCTTTTTTAAAAAAAATACGTTTACTTTCTCATTTCCAAGCATCCACATCGCATTTCGCCCTTTCTTTTGTTCTGTGCATGCATGCTAGATCAGAATGCATTTCACCCTTTCCAGACTTAACAAAAATACCACTGCCAACACCTCCTAACAGGGGGCGAGTGACACTGCAATGGACGTGACTTGTACATTGTACAGTAGAGGCATGCAAAGGTTTGCACAAGAAAGATATACCCATCAGAAGTCTATAGTTGTGAGGCGAATTCTTAGCAAAGCAATAGCACAGGCTCCTGTGTGTTGTGGATCTGCCGTTTTGGATCTCCATGCATTGAAAAATTGCAGATCCGCTCCCATAAAAAAATGAAAGTCTGGGTACGATCTTTTTTTTTATAGTTTATTAAATAAAAAACATAAAAATAAATAAGAACAAACAATTGGAAATACTAAAATACCAAAGAGTTTATGGACAACTGTCCCAAGATTAGCTCTGAACATGATCTGAAAGCCCAGTACACCTGTGTCTTCTCACATATTTAATATAAATTAGTCACTGATAGAAAAATGTTAATAAATGGGTAATGCATTTACTGTACTAATCATAACAAGAGTATATTAAAGCCATTAGTGAGTATATTAACATACCTAGTATTGCTTATAATGATTATAATGATTGTAAAGTACTACATAACGTGATTGCACTATATAAAAACCTGTTAATCAATAATAAACAAAATATGTTAAACTTTGGGTACTATGACCAATGGACTTCACTGAGCCTTCCCACTTGGATACATGAAAAAAGGCATGCTGAAACAATGAAACAACCTATATTCATTTATATATATTTTTTATGAGTGTTGCGAGTCAGTTTCCCATATGTACTATTGATCCCTGTACCAGGTGGTGCTAAAGTATTTACCATGCAGAGGAGAAATCTGGTGAACATATGACAAGCGCTCAACACAAACTGCCAAAAATATGAGCGTAAAAGCTGCTTTAAATTTTCCACACAATGAATTTATATAAAGAACATTTTAATTACCTTCTTCCTCCTCTTCCGAGTCACTGTAGCTTTTGTCTTCTATGAATCCTGAACTGGCTGAACTTCCGGTACTGGCCACACTTTCCAACCTTCTCTTGATTAATTCGGAGAGGTCACCACTTGAGTCATCAACTGTTTTCTCAGCTTCCTGTGACTGATTACACAACAAAAATGTCAAATGTCAAAAAAAATGCAGGTAAATTCAGTCATCATGGTCAAAGTATAACAAATGCACATATTCTCAGTTAAAGACGAGGGGCTGGATGCAGAATTAAGAAGGAGCTTGAAATTAAGGGCCAGATTCACATCACCGGACATATTGCATATACGTCCGGTGTTTCCCGATACTTTTTCATGTAATCTATGTAACAAAAAGTTGCATGCGCAGTATCAAACATCGGGAAACACGTCCGGTGTTGTGAATCCAGCCCTAAGAGAGGAAAGTTACTCCTGGGCTTAACCATGTTGATTGCAGGGGGAGTCAAGTTAATTGTATACTTTGCATGCAGGGATATATCTTTGAATTGCTTACTGCACACAGATACTGACCAGCTTTACTATCAAACTGTTATTTAGACTTGGGATAGGAAACATCACCTCTCAACTCTAATACTGTCTGCAACAGATGAAATATGACTCCCCTGCAATCTACATGGTTTAGCCCAGGAGTAACATTCCTCTCTTAATTTTAAGCTCCTTCTTAAGTCTGGATCCAGCCTGAGGTACCTTACTGACAACTGTAAATGACAACATATTGTTACATTAAAGTATGATGTATGCCATTGTAGGGACCAGCTAAGCTGTCTCCAGAGATATAGGACAATATGGAAAATGTACACTTACAACAAAGCTGCTCTATGGCTCTCTCTATTCCCATAACTGTACCAATTTCATTATTTTTTTTTAAGCAGCAATTTCAATACAATTTAACATGGAATAGAATAAGAAGTTGGATTGGATCCAGACTTCCAGTGCTGCTGACCTCAGAACTCTGAAAATAGTGGTAGAAGAGATCCAATACATGGACCCTACCTTAAAACTTCTGCGCCATCCTCTCTTTAAAAATGGAAGGCATAGAAGTCTGGATAGTACAGAGGACACTCTCTTACTGTCCCATTACCATGCTTCCCCTCCCCAAAAATGTGGAATCACATTCCACTCCCAGCCCTGCCCCACCATCTGACATTATTCCAGGATAGAACTCCGGATCCAGATCCACTCTAGAAGTGCGGTGCTTGTGCGTAAGTCTGGATCCAGTCCACTGATATCATCTCCTATATGTAATTGTAATTTCTTATGAAAGTTACTAGTAAAAAATTATGATTCAGAACTACAGTCACATGTAATGAGAAGTGAGGCTTTGGAAAAGTACTCTGTGCTCTGTCTGTACAATAACACCCTCATTTCCCAGAGTCATCTCTAAGTCCAGGGGGCTGACACTACACAACCTATTTCTGACCCATGAGTTTGAATTTCAGACTAATGTTTGGAAATCACTACTGGAGTATTGAGCTGTTCGCATTGTTGTAACCTTTTTCCCTTCTATACTATACAGTGTAATACCCTACTGTTGCACATGTAGTCATGTAGCTGCATTGAGCTTCACTAGTTTGTGCCATACTTGCTTGTCATTCAGAGTTATTGTTGCATATACCTTTGTATTGCACGCAGCCTGCACTAATTTTCCAACTGCATGTATGGCATGTATTTTGCATGTGCTGCTGGGTCAGCCTGTCCTTTTTTTTGCCAATCAAATACATATTGAAAGAAGTTTGTTAATCATTTGAACTACACATGCATTAAAATGACTTAACTTTTTGAGTACTTAGTAAATTAGATGAAAAGAAATCTAATAGGTGTATGTGGGATAGCAAAACAATACTAAAAGTATTTAAAAAAACATCAGTTAGTAAAAAATACAGATGGATAACTGGTGTAACAGTTATGTTTACTGGTCTATCCCATTAAAGAAACAAAATGAACCTACAAAATCTTGATGTCTGACTAGAACTAGACGCCACAGCTAACAGAACGTTTCTAAGCCAGCAGACACTGATATATGGAGCCTGGCATTATTTCTAGATGATTACTAACACTAACATTACATGACATGTAGCAGCAAGCCTTCATGTCACACAGATAGTAAACAGTTCTTAACCCATTCATTCCTAGAGTTCTGCAGAGCTAATAAACTGTTGTTTTTCAATGGGTAACTCTACATTTTCCATCTGGTGAGTTGCATCATCAGTTATCAGTGATGTTCAGTCATCGTTAATAATTGTTTGTTTGCCTATAAATAAAGTTATTTAAATGTTTTTATAAACATTCACAAAATATTAAAAAAGCTTGAGAAACGGGGTTTAGTATACAGGCACTTGCAAGTAATGCAGCTATATCAAAAGACCAGAGGTGATAGAGGACATCACCTTGACTGTCTTTTGGTATATTCACTAAATATTGTTTCACAATACAATAATAAGTCCCAAAACTGAAGTCAGAACTATCTGTTATATATTTCTAAGCCTTGTCAAAGTTTTGTTTTTCATTCTTAATAAGAAACTCATAGATGATAAATGAAGTCTTAAAGCCAACCTCTTGTGTACAGAGGAGGTCCTGTAACACTGTGTGTCACACAATCCAAAGGTGAAAGGTAAATTACACTGAAATAAAAAGCACCAACACCCATATTCATACAAGCCTCATCAGCATCATTGTAGCAGGCCCCTATCTGTGCTGCAGGCATATGGAAATTCTCAGAGAGCCCCAGCAGAGGCAGGGAGGAAAACAAAGGTTTTCCATGGAAAATGCTGGCTGTGCTCCTAGGTAAATGTCATTCTGTACCGTTACATTGACAGGCACAAACCATTGATGATTACGCAAAGAAAAACAGTAGATAATATTGTATTTTAAAGAAAAGATTTCATTATAAGTTATTAATTAACTGTTCATGGGTTTTCCATGTGCAATAGTTATAGATTGATGGCATGAGTTGTAATAATTTCTAAGCACATACCCAGTGTTATGTGTAACATCCAGATTAATAGAGGCATGGGTCAGAAGGTGTCTGGGTGGGATTCCTTATCAACTGTTGGCTGATCTCATATCCTGACCTACCAGCACATGCTATGCCTGTGACATCCTGCATTACACATACAATAACCTGTCTATATCAGTATCACAAAAAATGCATATATTAAATGTAAGAAAATGACAATAAATTTCCATTCCTTATCTGTAAGCACAATCAGACTGAACTTATAAAAGTTCTCAGAGGACATCCAATAGGGCTACACCTGTGTCCAGCAAAGTCAATGAGATTTTAGCTACTTAACTCTTAGGTAAAACAAACCTATGGACAGCAAGTATTATATGCACGTAATTGCACACGTAGGGGCTGATTCAGAGATTTTTTTTTTTCACGCAACTTAGGAGCGTATATTTAGGATCTTAAAAAATTGGCATAACTGCGCATGCGTAGTAATAGTGCAACGCCGTCTACGTAGAGGTTAGGAGCGTAAATTCGCTAAGAGCGTACCTTTGAATCGATCGCAAGCACTTAAGATCTTAAGTGCTGCGAATGTTTAAGATCTGAAGGATTTGCATGGAAATGGGCGGGGGGAGGCAGGGAGATGAGGGAAAGTGGGCGCGGACAGACACTTAGGATCGCAAATAAACGCTACTACTTCCCTTAAGATCTCAAATGACAGCGCAGAGTTAGGGTTAGTCAATGGTGGTCTAACTTTAAGATCCACCGCTGTTTGCAAGGGGAGTGACTGTTTATGCAGTGGGCTGTAACCTGGTAAGATCTTACCTAAGGTGCGTATATTTGCGATCTTTTCGCAATCGCATCTCTGAATCACCCCCGTAGAGATAAGGGTGCCCTATGGAGGCGTAAGTCTCCGAAAACCCGTCTGTGTGAGGGTAGTGTCATGGGTGTTGCCTTGCAACGTATGTGCGTATAATTGCGTACCTTTAACTAACAGATCTGTGAATACGGCCCTTTATTTTTATTCTTTAAAGATGTATTAAAGTGATATCTCCTGATGTGATGTTTGTAAAGAATAATCATGGCCAGCTGTTTCCTCTATTCTATTATTCTCTATACTGTTAGTGATCACTCTAAATATCTGTACATAAAAATGACGTTTAAGAGATTATAATGCAAATACAGAAAATGGTTTACATATTCCATTGGAAGAGTGCATTGTTTTCTTTATTTTGATAGCATTTCTGTTTCCATAGGTATGCATTCCTAATCAATGTTAATTGTGTTATAATGTGCTATAGACAGTGCACCTTTATTGTAAGCTTTGCATTCAGCAGCGCCTCAGCCTTTTTTCTGGGGTGTTTTCTCATGTTCCCAGCCTTTTGTATATTTGCAATATTATTATGCAGATACAAACCTACTTAATTTATTTATTACATATTTTATAATGATTTTCAGATCTTTTTTTTTTTTTTTAACAAATGCAATTCAGTTCCCCAACATATTTCATTATAAATTCCCTTTACCGTCTTTTATCACTCATGGCAAAAATACAACATTTTTTTGGATACTATAATACTTCATAACCCAGCCCAGTTGCCCCATGTATCACCAGACACCCGTAACACTGCTTTAGAACATCTGGCAACAGGATCCTCTCACTTTGCATTTAATTTAATGTCACTGTTGCTCAAGCATTTGTTGAATTACATATGCTTTTCCTGGAGGGGCAAGCTCAGAATTGCACGAGAATCTGTGCTTATTAGTTTTAATGCACCTTGACCTATGCAGACAAGAGTCTGGGCTGCGTTTGCAAGCAGGAGTTCCTTTTTAGTCAACTGTACATTTTACAGTTTCACTTCTAAATTACAAATAGTCATCACTCATTTAGTTATGCAATTACAATTCGGCCCAATTCATTAATAAATAAAATGGGCCTGATCCAGAGTTAAGATAGTTTTACATACATAAAAATGTGCCTAAGTTACGCACTGCTAAGTATAAGGCACTTTCTGGCATTGCCCTCACACGTACGTTACTTAGCTGACTTATGTGTTTAGAACCCTGCCTTGACTTTTCCTTGCGTATCTCTGGTCGTACGTAATGACTTGTCCTACGCAAGTACCTAACCCTGCCCATATTGTTCTATCAGTGTGTTCCCACAGTCAGACTTACGCTTGCTGCATGTGTAAATTAGCTGCTATTATTAAGTCTTGATCAGGCCTGGTGCCTGTCATTTTTCTTAAGGTGTGCCTGGCTGCATGGTGAGTGGGCACTATGCCGTTTGCTGTGTATAGTGAAAATAATCATAAAAACGATCATACCTTGTAAGCTATAAAATCAGACCGTTTGCTTCTTAAATAATTGGACAAATTTCCATACTTGCAGTATTCAACAATAACCATTAAAGGTCCTGTGGAAGAGAAAGTGATTAGATGCAGAATTGTATCTTGTTATTATGAGTAAGCTGGACTGCGATTTCTTCCTAACACTTTCTGAATGAAAGCACAGTCTATCCACATTGCACACTATGCTCACACACTTGGCTCTGTCCGCATGTTTTTGTTTGTGAGCTGTGACAGACGGCGTACTGCAGATACATCTCAACTGTTAACACAAATGCTCTGCCACTCCAATGTTATCTTATTTTCACTCTGTCTCCTCTCTTCTGACGCAGGCAATAACATTCCTTTTTATCTTATTAGCTTAATAAATCAACACTGACAGGGTACTGAAGTCCACGTTCCATTATCATGTCAAATATGATGTCTTACTAAGGTTAGGCATGATCCTACTGTACCTCAATCTCAGGTAAACAAGTTTGTGGATAGTTTTGTATAACAATTAAATAGCCAGGAAAATAGTGTGTAATGTGCTCACTTTCCAATGATCAAATCGAACTGCTAGTTACGCTGTGCCATTGGGGGTCTATCTGGATGCATAGGTTCACCATACACACTGCCTGAGAAACTTTCGATCTGATTAATTTTTTCCATCATAACACTCGTATACTTGATTCAACTTAAACCTGCTTACAGGAAAGGCTATAGATAAGTGGTAATTACTGTCACATTCCAGAAATTATTCTGAAAAGTCCTGAAACTGTTCTTGGATTTAGGACGCATATTCTAGCCAAAAGCACCCATTTGCTCATAGGGGGCCGTATGCAGAGCTCTGGCCGCATTGCATATGCGTAGTCATTTTGTGACGCCATCTACGTTTCTTTTTGCAACGTAGATTGCGTATACGCAATCTATGTTGCAAAAAGAAACGTAGATGGCGTTACAAAATGTAACAAATATCGGAAAACTCCGGAGCTCTGCATATGGCCCGGGATGCCAAGAAAAAGATTCAATATTCAGACATAACGGGGGTACATTTATTAAAGCTACTTTAGAAAGAAAAAGGGATTTGGTGTTGTGCATAAGAATGAATCACATCAGCTATCATTTATCTTCTACATTCTAAATAACCATAGCTAGAACCTAACTTTCCTGCATCCACCTTTCCTGCGTCTACCTTTTTTATGCATATACCTTTCCCTTTTATTTTTTGAGGTGTTAATAAATATAGCTTTATAATGTGGCAATAAATTTTACTTATAAGAAGACTCCTAATTTGTGCCAAGAAACACACCCATTGAAATACATCACAACCTGTATTGTTTGGACTTAGGACTTATCTGCTTGTCAACACACCCTGGTTTACCGATTCATGTAAAACATAAATCCAGGAATCCTGAGGCTTATTATCCCTGGTAATGTCTTGCCAATAATCTATGTGTAAATACAGTATTGTATTCAGCTGTATGACACAACTCTTATACACATTGCACACATAAGCCCCTTTATCATGCACGTGTTTCCAACTACAAAAATGTTATTAGGAAGACGGTCATTTTCAATAAAACCCATAGCACTAGCAACTAAGGACTGGATTCACACCTAACAAAAGCATGCGTAGTCATAGTGACTACACAATGTATGTAGCACTTAGGTACAGACTTCAACTATGTGCATTCTTTAAAGACCCCATGTAGTTTTTTAAGAAAGAAGAGGCATGACAGTGCAGCCTCGGGACATTTTTAAGAAGGTGGGTGGAGGTATTTAAATAAGCCTCCGTGCGTATTTTTCTTCGCACGGAGGCTTATTTAAATACCTCCACCCACCAGGGTTGGCAGGGGAAGAGGGGCCATTCATCATCTATTTTTTCCCTCTAATATCTTCCAGAGGGAAGAAATAGATGCCAAATTAGTCCCCCTTCCCTGCGATGGGACTGTCCCGATTCGCGGGGTGAAAAGGGGGTGGGGCTTATGTTAAGCCTGGCCCCCTTTTCGGCCCGCGAATCTGGACAGTCCGCTCTCAGGTAAGGGGGTGTGAGGCCCATGTGCAAATCCTGCACACAGGCCCCCTCACTTCTTAAAAAGCCCCTGCCTTAGTGTCACTGATAAACTAATATATATTGGTCTGATTCAGATTTATAAGGAAACTTTGTACATAGCCTACACAACGGAGGCAAAAAACAACAAATGCAATTTCTCGTCCACAATACTGCAAAAGAACAGGGCACTCCTATGTGTGGATTGTGGATCTGTACCCTGGACTCTACCTTAAATACTCTGCATGCAACTCTGTGCCTTGGGGAAGGAATACAGCTTAGAAAGATAGTCTTAGGGTCAGGCTACAGGGAAGGGAGTCTTAGGGTTAAGCTGTGAGAAGGAGATCCAGCATAAAACGGGAAGGTTAGGGTCAGGCTGCAGGGAAGGGAGGGTCAGGGTAATAGAAGGGGAGGGTTAGGGTGAGGAATAGGGTTGGGGTTGGGGAATTACTCACCAGTCGGCGCTGGGGATTCCTCCTTTGGATCTTCGATTCCCTCACTCCGGCGGGGCAAGAACAATCGGCCATTCTCAGTAGCAAACCACATCCAATTCATACAACCCATTAGAGGACACGCAAGTATTATAGTACGGTGGTGTATGTAACTAAGGTGATAATATATAACTGATTGCCAAAGATTATCTGGAACGGTGGATATTTTAATGTAATGGGCCGGATCCTCAACTACGGCCGTCTTCCACACATGGGCGTAATTTGAAGAAAGATAGCTTAAAGACCGCATATACGCAATCTACGCACCGAAACGACACGTAGATTACATACAATAGTTACTACGCAGGCGCAATAGCTATCTTTCGGCAAATTACGGCCGTGTGTGGAAGTTTTGAAATGTTTGTAAAAATACCTTATATTCATAGTAAAAATCAAATAAAATAAGGTTGATCACATTTACAACTGTCCCCTAATATGACAGAGAAGTTCAGAGGACTAATTTATCCTAGATTCACAGGTCAAAATGTACCCGTCCCCCACTGTAAAAGGAAATTATCATGGTCCAGAATCATCAAAGTAAAAATTCAATGGGAACTATTGTGCGACGTGCGTACACTGCACGGGAACACACTTTGATGGATGTGAGCTCATGTTTGCTTTTCAAGTGACCCAAGAACATTTACTTAAGAATTCAGTAATTGTTTAGCAATTAATGCAGACATGTACTTAAGTTATTTGTTTGGAATTTTAATCTTCCACTTCTGAATAACTAAAAATGTGTCCATGATTGGGTGGATGTGGCATTACAGAAATGGAGAATTAGCATAGGAACATAGAGGCTAATGGGGTCTTTTAGTGACTTACCGCCAGGCTTGGTGCAAGCTCCCAGTAAATTAACAACATTTAAATGATGCCCAATGTGGATAAGGATCTTCAGCTCGGACATTAAAGCCTTGCATTCGTTGTTTGTTGCACACTCTGTTTAACATAAACAGGACATAGTCATCTCTGCACAATAGGATATTTTTACAACGCACAGAAAATCCTGTTTATGTTACAGGGAGACATCAAGAGACAAAAGGAAAACAACCACAGCAATCCCCCCCGCTCCCTGTAAGGAATCGCAAACACAAGATTCTTAAGACGTTTTCTACTTCCTTACACAAGCTCGATGACATTTATTCATTGGCAACACACACAAAACTATGTGAGATCTAGACAAGACACAACTGTGCCATATGGTAACTGCCTGACAAGTAAGACTCATTGGTTGTGACCGATTTATATCTTCAAGCTCAGCAAATAGAACAGAGATTCCAGATTACGATTATGAGATTTTGTTTGTTTATTAAAAAGGACAGTTGCATGATTTATTTCCTCCAGATTTACAACAGAAGGATAGAAAAATCCATTTGCAGATGTTTTGTAGCAGAGATTAAAATATGCTAAATTATTATAGTTTATTTCTGGCAGATGTTTATCTGGCCAAGTGTCCAAGGTGCACCTGGAACATTGTGTCTATAGCTGCTAAAACAGCATGATAAAGAGATCAAAATATATGAGATATTACATATTTCCCGACTGTCAACAGAGAAAACTCAAGTTGAATAATACCTTTAAGCATCTTAACAGCAACTGTTTTGCAAGTTGAACATTTATCAATGCCAAAAGCAGAGGCTTCCACCACCTTCCCGAAAGCACCATGACCCAGCGTTTTTCCTGGAGGTAAAAGTCAACAGTGAACTACGGTCTGGGCATAATAATAAGGAGACACATGCAGAGAAAGTCATGCAAAGTCATAAGAACCCAGAAAGTGAAAGACCAGGAAGCAAACAGACCCGTATCAAACGTTAACGAAACCAATTAAAGCATAATCATAATGACTTTTCAAATATGCACATGTAGCAATGTTATTAGTAATTAAAGAGTAGCTGACTGGGGGACTTGAATAGCTTTTAAAGGTTAAAGGTTGCTATCAGGGAGGAGTCATTTTTGCTTTTGATAAATATGACATTCTGAATTGTTTTTCTACATTCCTTTTCGATGCACTGCAGCAGGTGTGACACCGAGCAATAGTATCCTA
Source organism: Limnodynastes dumerilii (assembly GCA_011038615.1). Taxonomy (NCBI): domain Eukaryota; kingdom Metazoa; phylum Chordata; class Amphibia; order Anura; family Limnodynastidae; genus Limnodynastes; species Limnodynastes dumerilii. The sequence goes on along the minus strand of WWET01003301.1, from coordinate 78,076 downwards.
TTCTTCAGATCCAACTCCTCTGCTATGTGACTGCAGATAAACTTCCAATAGGAATTTAGGTTGGGTGAAAATCCTGGCAACAGTACAGGCTGGACACCAGTCCAATATTTAGGTGTTGCTATGCAGATTAAATAGATCAATTTCTATTACTCAGAGGTGAAGGAATGTGCAGGTCATCAAAGAATTCGCAGCGATAGGTTCATTACTCCCTCTTGAGAGAAAGCAAAGTTTGGCACACACATAGATAAGAGCAAACTCCTGTGTGATGACAGTTTGCAGGGAGATTAACATTCACCATGAGGCCAGAAGATGAAACATGTATACATAGATGAAGAGGCATTAAACATACAACATACATAATAGATTATACACATCTGTTGAATTTGTTTAACCTTTCATCTTATGGATATCCCAGCAATAACAGGTAATAACTTAGAGCTGCAATAATGTACAGCAAGCATCTACAACATTATTAGTAACGCTTTTGGTGTTCAACTTAACACTATTATATCATCATAAATGCAATGGATGTATACAGCTATTATAAATGTAGACAAAAGCAAAGAGACCATCAAGCGGGATAGAAATGTCATCTCACAGCAGAAGTGTCAGCTCTGCTGTCACATGCCAATCCACTGATACCCAATGACAGCTGGATCTTCAACAAAAGGAGGTTTCAGGTTTCATTACTGTGAGCATCTTTGATCACCATTATACATTAGAAATAACATTCTGTAACAGTGAAAGGCTACAACGAAGTATGAAAATGTAAAGAAAGACAGGACTTACCAAGACTAAGCCTGTCACGAGGGAATTCCCACTTGCTGCTGTCATATGGCAACCGATCACACTGTTCATTTAGTGGCATCTCATCGGGATCCATAATGATGGATAGGTAGCCAGTTTTAATTTCTGATGCATGAGGCTTTTCATAAGACAAAAAGAGGGCAAAATTGGTGCAACATGCTAGATCTATGTGTTTATGTAAATGTCACTAGCAAAGTTGCGAAACAACAATCCCATCATACCCTATGAACCATGAGCTCTCCCACAGTGGGTGTTCTGGTCTATATCAATGCTACCTGTTGATGCTGACTGGATAGGAATGAACTAAAACAGTATTTAATCTCTGGCAACTGCACTGAAATGATCTGACCGTGATAAGACACCATATGGAGATGTTACACTGTGGTATAACTTACATTTCTTTGGAGCTCGAGCACAGGATTGGGTATAGGCTCACTGGCACATATATAAACCTCCCTTTTTATCTTTATTTATTCAGACATTTTGTTAGAGAAATAATATTTCTCAAGTTAGATATTAAACAGTTTGGTGGCAGTTTGATATCTGAAGATAATGGACCAGTGAGTTAGGTGAGGACAGATCTTACGAGTGCCATAAGGCTACCTTATCTTACCGTATGAACATTGCCTCTCCCGCCTCCTCGGCTAATTTAAATCCTTCCCCCATCCCACTTCTACCTAAGCACACTCTGAGGCAGCATAACGCCGTCTCTTTCTACTTAAAATACTCAAGACCTCATGGATGCAATCTACATACCCAACTGGTATATATAATGCTGAAATGGCCTATTATGCATGTGTAGTAGGTAATTTACTACAGGTCCGCATCTAAGAAGCATCTGATTTTTAGGTGTGAATACGGCCCAACGTTTTTTACTTTCTATATATTATGTATTCCGCAGTGATTTTTCAGGAGAAACACTTACCTTTTTCAGTTTTCTTATGAACAGTGTAAGAAGAAGCCAGAACAAGGTGGCAGCCACTCCAGTGCATACAAGGATAATTACTTCTAAATTAGACTTTTCTTCTCCACCTGTAAACAGTGATGTACAAATCCAAGTAGGACAAGCTCAGTGCTGGGGTTTATAAATTCATCAAACTCAGATACTATTGGGATATCAATGTGATACTAATGAAGTGACAATAGCTGCTCACCTCGAATAGTGATATAGGCAGAGGTGTTGGCATGACCCATTTCATTGGTTGCTCGACACTCATACAAACCCTCATCTTCCTTTTTGACTCTCTCAATGTTCAGGATGTTGTGGTCAAGTAAAGTAATTCCTAACAATAGAACCACATACATAATACACATGATACTGTTGTTCATAAAGTGATGACTATTATACATAGAGAAGATTAACACAAATTGAATACAATGAACAGAAGGTAAAGATAGCTTAATGATGAAATGTCATATCTACTAAAGGGATGAGAAAATAAAAACATATAAACAAATAAACATGGCTTTGGGGACACAAAATACTTAAATCAAGAACAATTTGGGATTTTTATGAAACTTTGAGCTATTTTTGGAGATGAAAATTTTCAATTGCATTTCGCTTTTGTGAATGGAGCTATTTGGTACTAAAGCACTCCGATATAGCTTATTGATCAAACTTTTATTTATGGTAATCATTAGAAGTAATCACAGGTAAATATAAGATTTAAATCTACTCTACATTTCTGTAGTATCTAGGAGGGTAAATAAAATAATGTGAGCATTCCATGGGTACAGATGGTGAAGCTCAGAACAAGCCTTGTATACAGAGGGGAAGGGAGCAGAAGTGTAGGGGGTTCTAAGGGAGTACTTGAAGATAACATATAACATATCGGCAAAATGATTAAAGCATCTAAAGTGAAAGTGAGGACAGTTAAATTGATGCAGCAGGAAATAGGAAGCAACACTGTTATTTTACTATAATTTGTACAGTGAAGCAAAAACAACTGGTTGGTCTCAGAAAGAGGTTCCGGGGGATGATTCAGGACGTGGGTGAGTAAATCAGAGAAACACACACAATTATACTAATTACTGTAGGGGGAAGTACATAACATCACACACATGTAACAAATTACTTCATTAGTCATGCTTTTCCTACCTGATGCAGGTTTAATCACATAGCCATTCTTTAGCCAAGTAATGGTGGGTGAGGGCTCTCCACTGACATTGCATTCTAGGAACAGTGTGCTACTGCTGTTTACTATTGCATTATCAAGTTTCTGCACCACCCACGGAGCCTGCTTATCTGCAATAAAACACATACACAATCACAATGAAATAATAAAGATACATCAGCAGCTGAAAGTACAGATAGATAGATAGATAGATAGATAGATAGATAGATAGATTAGATAGATAGATAGATAGATAGATAGATAGATAGATATGAGATAGATAGATATGAGATAGAAGGGGCGGGGCATCCATCCATATAACACCCTTAGTTACGCATGGGTGCGGGTCCCCGCAAAGAAAATCTGAATTGCGAAAATTCAGATTTCTCCCAGCCAGTTGCGAACTGGCTGGGATTTCAATTGCCTATGCCTTGAGGAGGCATTGCAATCGATCCACGGAGCACCGAAAGCTCTGTGGTCCTAAAAGTAGTAAAAAAAAATAGTCCCACACTCATTTCACTAACCCTAACCCTCCCCCCTCACTACCCTAACCTTAACCCTCCCTTTCTTGCAGCCTTACCCTAACCCAATATTTCCTGCAGCCTGACCGTAACCCTCCCTCCCCTGCAGCCTGACCCTAACCCTCCCTCCCATGCAGCCTGACCCTAACTCTCCCTCCCCTGCAGCCTGACCCTAACCCCGCAGAGATAATTTACTTACCTGTTCCAGGTCTGGCGATAGCAGCAGCGGAGATGCGGTGGAAGGACGGCGGAGGGATATCACGCATTGTGAAAGTGAATGGGTGAAGTATGCTGAACGGCATACTTACCCATTCACTAAAAAAAGTAGAAAGGTAAGTATAGGAAAAAGGGACATCCGAAAAGTAACTTTCGGATGTCCCTTTTTCGAAATTCAGAATGTCGTTGCAGAGAGTGTAACCAGTTATGCTTTGTAGGCGGAGGGAGGCATTTAAATTGGACAGTATGGGCCGGGTTAGGCCGTAACGTATATAAATCCATTACGTACGTCAGTACTTACGCTTTGAAAAGTTAAGGTAGGGTTTGGGAAGCGTAAAACGACCAAAGTACATACCAGCGAGGGGAGTGCCTAGGGTAGCGCATGGAAATTACGCTAGCATAAATACGCTACACGATCTAACGTAACAAGCCCGTAGGTCTGCATTTGCCCCAATGTCTTTTACTATTATAATTATGATGATGATGATTATTATTATTATTATTATTATTAATAGGTATTTTTACAGTTATTGGATCGGGACCAGAACTTGGGACCAGCATGTGTTCCTTACATACAGAGGTCTGGAAATCTGGAATTCCCATGGCAATGTCTTCTCACATGCGGTCTATGGACGAGATATATATCCATAAACCTAACTTAAGACATACCTACCACTAATATTATGGTCATTGAGATCATTTGTGCCACAATAAGATACAGTAATTGCTTGTCACTACAATATTCACTACAACAAACACAAGCAACATATAATGATTGTGTTAAATACCCACCTAGAACTATCAAATGGTTTGCCCGCAGCACTTTCTCATTATAATGTGTCTCAGCAGAGCAGTTATATAATCCGGCCTGTTCCTTTGTAACATTTTTCAGAGTCATTGAAAAATAAGTAGTATGCTTTTCAGTATAGTTCTTTGTGAAATGCTCAGGCACCACTTCTTTGGAGGGGTAAATCCATTGCAAGTTTCTGAAGAGATACTTGTCCACCCTGCAGACAAGCTTAACATCACTCCCCACCAAAGCGGTTGTCACCTTTTCTGTCATTACTCCCGTTTTAATTTCTGAAAACACATAAAGCACCGTTAGCTTATTAAAAAGTGACCTATCATTCAAGTCTAACAGAATTTGTAACATAGCGGTTATAAATTAGTGTAAAAACGACAACTTGGAACTTATATAATAAATCTTAATGCTCGATACTGTTGAAAAATTTTTTTACTCAAATTATATCAATGTATATTAGGAAGAGCATAGATTTCATTATTGATAAAATCCAGGTGGTTTGTGTTGATTACCCAATTATAAGGATACATAATGTTCTATTCCAGATGTAATGTGTCATTACATATAGTTTATGAAAGATGAGTTGTGATCTATGGCAAGCTTCACAATCAGTTTAAAGAGTGGGACACAAATATTTTGGGAAACACTTCCTACCAATCAATTTACTGCTTAAATAGATGGAGAGTAATTATAGAAGTTTCGATACAGATAAACAATATAATATTGGACCCATAACATTCATATTTTGAGGCAGAAAGCATAAAAAAAATTGAAAACACGACTAAAAGTAATTATTATTAACACTTATTTATAAAGCACCTCAAATTGTCTGCACGCTTTACAGAGAACATTAAACATTCCCATCAGTCCCTGCCCCTAATAAAGCTACGGTATGTTATTGGCATGTGAGAAGAAACCAGAGCACCTTGAGAAAACCCACACAGACACAGGGAGAACATACAAACTTCACACAGATAACGTCTAGTCCGTGACTTGACCTCAGCACTGTAAGACCCAAGAGCCACCATGCTGCCTGATCAATGTTTATATATGTTGGTCCCACAGACGTACATGGATTTCTATGGGACATGCACTACACAGCCTGGATCATTTCCTATTGTATGTCTCATATCAGATCCAAGAAGATATTTACAAGCTAATTATACTGGTCACACATGCTGCAATATTCACAATACTCATTCATACTCTAGTCAGGCTAAGGATCATTGCCATGTTTAAAACACAGTAACAGCACACAGCCCCTTCTCCAAAGCAATGAGGGCCATATGTAGAGTTGTATCTTTAATGTTAAAGGAATGTTTTTGCAACACACACAACATCATTACATGCAAATACAAGTAATTGTGTGTGTACAGACCTGCAACAGGGCCAGGCAGGTGCAAGTCAGTACGGTTAGAAGTATTATATTCTTTTCACAACTTGTGTGCACATGGCCCATAACACACATCACAATACTGGTACATCCATTAAATCATGAGATGACGTATGTCCAAATGTGCACAGTTCATTAACGCATGCGTTTTGTATGTGTTTTTACTATGCTTGCACACAGCTAAATATGTTGCATGCACACAACCCTTCATGAAGTCCTAAATGAGCAGATATTATTCAATGAGGTCACTTTGCTGTATACGTAGATAGCATAGACATATGACTAATCAAATATAAATGTTTGTGTTTCGATATCTATCCCCCACCACTTCTGTCACCATCATGGAGAATTATTCCTAATGTAATAATCAGGACAGAAGTAAAAATAAATATTTAAGGTATACAAGAAAGATGATACAAGAACCAAGTTATGCACAATTATTGTGTCTAGTTGGTTGAAAGAATGCCAGAACTGGATACTTCATAAGACACATGGAAATCTTTTACTGAAGTGTTTACATTCTAGTGCATAATGTGTCTTATCTTCTGTACCTGGTTCTCTTTTAATAATTTTTTACAACAATGCAATGGCGCCATGATGTTACTTTATAACTCCACAATAAAAGCCTTATCAGTTTTAATGCCATAGTTTACACATTTATGTAAGTGTAATGTGTGATATCCTATCTCTAAGCAGTAATTATCTGCACTGCAGTGTAGTGACATTATTTTAGAAGGTTGGAATGAAGAATTAGAAATATGGATTATTGATCTTCCATACACTTTTCACCGTGCAGTTGGTGTAACATGCCTAAATATTCCAATAGCAGACATTAAAAGTGCCTTAGGCTCCACTTTTATTATTGATACCAGCCATTGAATTTCTTTGTCACGGGTGCTTTTCACATACCGACCTTTGTACATCTGATCCACATGGAGATGCCTAATATGTAGCTACTGCAGCCTGGAAACTATTAGTGAGATACACGGATTCTTGACTGTCAGCCAGGAGGTAGTCATTTAACTTCCTTCCATAGAGAACTGACAACAAAACGAAAATCACCTTGGACAAGTGCGTTTCGATTTATGGGAACGTCCAGGAATGAGTCAATGAAATTAACCTACTCTAAGAGTTTCCACGACCTTTCACTGAATGTGTTGGTTTTAGTTTATTACAATACTAACATTTACAGTGCCTTATATATGGAATAATATCAATCTTCCACAATAGACAATGTCCTGATATTATATCTGTTTTTTGCGTTACCCCATAAGACCCATAAAGTCAAACATACATTTTATTTATGCTGTATATGCTCCTCAGTCATAATCTCAAGTCTCTTATCCTGATCCCATGAAGTCATTTATACTGTGTGCCAGATGTTCGGAGGAATTTGAAGACAGCTATTTTGTTGACTTAGTTTATCATCCATTTCTCACATATTTCTTAATTCCATGGAAATGCATCTCATTAAGATAACGCAATCATTGGAATATTTATGTTGGGTAAAGTGATGAAATTAAATTCCCATTTGAAAGCAGTGGCTGTATTGCACAGGGACATTATATTGGTGTAAAGCCAACCACTCCTATTCCTATTAAGAGATTTCCAAGTAAGGAAAAACAACAGTAAATGTAAAAATAAAAAGATATTAATAGACTTAAAACTATTAATGAGAATGCATAGTGCACAGTGTTTTGCAGTATAAATTTGAACTGCCACAGTCCACTTTTCTTTTACTTCTTCTCCACAGGTATCCATGTAATGATAACAATGTAACCATATGTTATCTACAAAAAATACATTCAGAGTACTATATACTGTTTCTACACAAATTTGGGTCTGATACGTTTACGTGTCAAGAGCCTTTCTTTCATCTTAGGTTACAACCTCTTTTTTTGGACGGTGTATGAAATATTTTATCTAACCAAAAAACTGTGCCTGTACCTCATCCCACCTTAAACTTTAAGGGCCAGATTTATTAAGCTGCAGGAAAGGAAAAGTGGAGATGTTGCCCATAGCAACCAATCAGCTTCTAGCTTTTACTTTCTTATTACATACTCGAAAAATGTAATCTAGAATCTGATTGGTTGCTATAGGCAACATCTCAACTTTTCCAAACTCGCAGCTTAGTAAATCTAGTCCCAAGACTCAAAAACTTTTGTGCTAGCAGCATCTATTTTGCAGAACATGAACTACTGTTTAAATTTACAAAAAAATATTTTTTTACTCCGGGTTGCAGTAGGTGTTTTCAAAATGAATGCAAATTGCCAAAAAAAACAAAAAACAGAGCAAATGTTGTGTTTTGAATTAATAGTGAGATGTGCTTTATAATACGTTTATGATACATATGCACATCACGGACCGGATTCCGACTACCGGACGTATAGCATATACATCCGGAGTTTAGCGTTGATTATGTCGATTGTGTAAAAAATTTACTACGCATGTGCAGTAGTTAAAAGACGCTAAACTCCAGACGTTTTTGCTATACATCCGTTAATCTGAATCCGGTCCCACATGAGCAACTTGTTGCGCAAGTGGATGGATCAATCTTTACTATAAACTTATTTTGATCTAAAAAGTCAGAAAATGGCCTTTAAAAAAATAAATACAAATGTAAAAATGGTCACTTTATTGTGCCAATACTGCCAACTGTCTGGTTACTTATAAAATTAAGCTAGGTGAAATATAAGAATAAAGCAAAAGATATAGACCTTCAAATACACTGCGCTCAGATGCCTGATAAATAGAAACTCCTGTGGGGGTGAAGCCACTCACCTCATGCATAAAGAGTTACGATCCATAGACCCTAAATACCCTTAATATTTTTGTAAACATTGCACAAGCAAAGAGTATTAATTCAAATTTTGAACTTATCTTGTAGTTCCACTTAAAACATGCCTTTAACTAAAAGGCATAAAAAACTGAATGATGATAGAACTGACACTTAAACATAAGATAGAAAAAAGTAAAAACAGAAGAAAAAAAAGAACAGGTTCTTTGTGGCGAAATGTTTGGTTATTTGGAACCAAAATGAGAAAATACTTGAGGGGTTTATATGTAACAGCTGCTTAAAGTTGCACTGCAAATTCAGGGAAGAAAATATCTGAATAAGTAACAATACTGTTCAATCATAATTCTGCCTTTTCTAATCACATGATTTGAGGCAGTTACTTTCATTCAAATACATTTTCAAATAAACATATGCTAACAGCAATTGTCTGATTATCCTGCTACACCAGCTGGAGATAATGTTACATACAGTAAAGTATAAACACACACTGCATCCTATCTACAATCACTATTACAGGGAAAAATTACAATTGATAACATAAGAACTACACAGTCCCTAACTCTGGAGAAAAAGAGGGCCCAGAGGGCAGTACAGCACTTCAATAACCCTGAAATGGTGACATCAGAAAAGGATTTCAAATATATATGTGCTGCTGACATGGGCCCGGTTTCACAGTTACGTAGTTTTCATCTTACGTATGTTGTTTTAAGAATTGAGCTACTAAGCATGCATAGCAGCTGCTTTACACTATCAGCGTACCGTTTCTGTATGTAGGTTGTGCAAGTGCGGTACCAGAAATGGTACGTAGATAAAGTAAATAAGCTACTATGCATGCGTATAGCTCAATTCTTAAAACAACTTACGTAAGACAAAAACTACGTAACTGTGAATCCGAACCATGACCTTTGTTACAACAATCTATAGGGGAGCTACAGTATGGCTGGGGAAAGCTATAATTCTTACCATCAGCAAGGCTTATCCCTGCCTAACACCCAGGGCCAAACTCTGGGGGCTCTGGTAACAGAAACCTGTTAGTTTCATTATGTTCTCTGACCCCCAGATATGGCTTTCATGTCACAGGATAAGAAGCATATTGTGGTACCACAATTGCTCACAAGAGAGCATAGGCAAGCAGTGGCACCTCCTCTGGCTCCAGAAACCCCTAATTCAGGACTGTCCATCAGGGTTAAACTGTATTGTTGCACCCCTCAAATATGTCCCTGCTAACAATTGTATAAACCATTTAGTAGTTAAGGCAAAATGTAGAAAAAAAAATGTTATAGAACTTATATCCAGACAGAGCATCAAAATAGTTTAAAAAAAACAGATTACTATCTTTTTTTTAGCTTGTTGGCACAAACTACAAAGTATAAGTACATGGCTTTGTGTAGCCAGCTTAAAAAGGTTGCTGATTATCTGCCAGAATACAAACAACAAAAAAGTATGCACTGAAAAAAAAATCATGTAAAAGTAAAACAAATATTGACATATGTTGCTTAAAATTAATCTTTTTTAAAAACATTTAAGCAATCTATTTCCATTATAATTTCATAAAATTTCAGGCATTTTTTTAAAGTAGCATTTATTAATTAGGTATAATTAGTATATAATTATAAATATTAGAAAATACTGTCTTCCACACAGTATGTAGTGCAAAAGCAAAACTTATAGGGTGGTATGTAATTGTGAGAACAGAATCATAGTCCCTTTGGAACACGAGAGGGCAGCAAAAATAGGAATGAAAATGGTCGGTTGCAGTCTCTGGTCCGATGGCCCGCTTTGCGAAACAGAGACAGCTGAAAGTTACTTTTTGGCTGTCTCTATTTCGAATAAGGGGCCATTTTAGAATTTTTTTTATGAATAGGTGAGTGTGTTGAAACTGGCTGGAAGAGAACGGACTCCCACACCCAAAAATGGTCTGTCTGTCAGATACTTGACAGGACCTGGCTGTATGTATGGTACAGTATGCTGGATATTATAGGCATGAAATGAATATATCAGTATATTTACCCGACAAAATAAAGTGCATCATTCTTTCATCTCTGCCATTCTTGTTAGAGGCTACACAGAAGAAGATTCCAGATTGATTGTTAAGCACGGAAGTGGTCAAAGCACTTACAACCTGCAAAACAAAAGGTACAAATAAACTAACTATACGCACCCATGAATTATCTATAATATTCTAATATTCTGAGCTCTGATAGATAGGTAAATTACACACACACATAA
>WWET01003301.1:35205-65814 GCA_011038615.1 Limnodynastes dumerilii | reverse complement strand
TATCTATCTATCTCATATCTATCTATCTATCTATCTATCTATCTATCTATCTATCTATCTATCTATCTATCTATCTATCTATCTATCTATCTCATATCTATCTATCTATCTAGAAAAATTCAAACATAACTCTTTTCAAATTATAATTGGTTTTACTTCTTTTGTTCAAAAATATGGACAAATTATAGCTAAGTTATTTACTTATAAAACAGCTTGAGACTAAAGAGTATAAACAACATAAAGCGACCTTAATACTTTATAGCACCTTTTCCAAATTATTCTGAATACACAAAAATATAAAAAAAATTAGGCTGCTTTTCTATAGAAATACTTCTTTTTGTAACACTGAATGTTATAGACATTGGGGAAAATCCAGACCCCCACACACTTGGGGGGGTCTGTAGGTACAATCGCATAGCGGGGAGGCTTGGTATAAATTTCATACATTGTGTTGAAGTATGCCTATAGTGATGGCAGACTGCTCCTTGCTTTCTCAGCAGCACAGCAATAATTACTTGATCGTTGAAGTTTTACAGTTGAAATTTTGAGATAATACACGTTGTTTCATGGCTTTTTCCCTTAATTACTCTGAGATCGCAAAACATGAAAACAAATGGCTAGGATCATTAAATGTGACAGCACCCTTATTGAGATTCAGTGCCCCCTATCCCAAGCAAACAACTTACATAGAACAGCTGATTGTAATTACAGGTCTTATTCCTTAGGTTTTGCATAAGAATTAAAAAAATATTGAAAATATGAGCACAAGTGAGTAGTGATCAGTACATGTGTGTAAGCTCACATGACCGTGACTTTCACAAGTATAATGAAAATGCTGGTTTTGCTAGTGGACAAAGTAAAAGTATAAAATAATATGGTTATAAAGAAAATAATAATAAATAAATTATATATATATATTTTTTATATTTTAATCTAACAGCTTTTGCATGCATTCGGTTAGCGTATATCTCTGCCAGTACTTTGTTGGGCCACCCTTGACTTGTAATTGGCGCGGATTGGGTATAATGAGTTTCTTAACAAACTCTTTTACTTTACAGACTTTCTATTTCTTCTCTTTTGGGAGATCTCAGGTGGAAGATAAAGATGCTGGTGTGGGGCCTGCGCTTGATGACACGATTAACGATTAACGGAAGGGGGAATGGCATATCATGTATAACATAACTTGTGGCAAAATAAAAGGATTCCATCTAAGAAACATGCTCACATTCTATAAGTATACTTACTTTATTTTTCTCTTCAGAGGTCACTTGGACTTTTGCAATGACAGGTTTTTGCCGTTTATTATTGGTGTTGAGGACCTGAGATACAATAGGAATCCTTTCCATCCTGGGATCCACATCGCACCTTGTAGAGGAGAGAAGAACATTTAGAGGTCCAAAGCTCTGTTTATGCTTTAGAAACGTGATACACAAAGTTATTTTATGGGTGCTGTAGTATAGTGACAGATAAAAGGGTTACTCAATGTAGCGTCATAAATATAATGGAAGATTCAACTTTACAATGGCACCTTTTTCCTGACTGACTGAAAGCTATGTAACAATATGAGTGTGAGCATGGCTGTGGCTGACACAATGTTTTTCAAATGGTTTTCATACAGTATTAGGGGAATTGCTGTATGAACTAGCACATGACATCCACAATACTAAGCAAATACAATACAAACAGTGAAAAATAAACAATAATTAAAAACAAAGTGATTTATGTTTTATACAGTAGGGGAGGGTTAAATGTTCCTCTAAATTTTAAACTGTTCATTCTCTGGCTTTATGTTTACGGTGTTTGTCCTCAATGGTAAAATACTATGGAATATACTATGAAAGTAAATGTTAATAAATAAACAGTGAAATAAATGTTTGTATAGTTTTCAGCCTCTGTGAATGAGCAATGACTCGGAAGAAGTGGTGGATTTCAAGGTACACAAGGCACGTGTTTAAGTCCTACTTGCTAAGGTGTGGCCAGGTCTGGTGATGGGGGGGGGAGGGATAATTGTACTGGACCCTGGCACTTATTTACATGTTGGAGCCTCTGTGATTTGTCTTCCAAAGGGCAGCAGATATGATGCCAGGATGGTGGGGAGGTGGACATTAATGTTGTGATGTCTGACACCCTAAATTTAACTGTACTAACATGATGTCTCAGGTCAAAAATTGATGTGGACAACAAAAAGTTATCTAGTTGCTTATTTAAACACAGGATCATGGCTGCTTTGCCAGCACGTGTGTGATCTATAAATATCCAACATTCAAAGGTCTCCTGTGTTTCAGTCAGACCTATCATGTCTCTGATTGTGTCTTCCTGAGTATAAGACAACATAAGATGGGCGAGACAGTCTCTCATCAAGAGTCTTTGATAATTTCATTTGCACTATGGGACAATTAGTGCGTTCTCCGGGAGACATACATTCGGAAAAAGACCAATAGTTGATATGACATTCGGGATTTGTAAATGCAAGCTAGAGACTTCAGAGGAAGCAAAGCAAATCAGTGTTTGGCTGGAAAGAACAATAGGTATAATCTGAATCTCCTTCTGGGTTTGAAGAGAGGCAGCGAGAAAAAGAAGAGGAAACGAGGCGAGAGCAGGAAATAAAGGCATGCGTCATATCACTCAGAAACCCTGGTAGGACTTCTGTAAGCAGGAGATAAGACTATTCAGGCCACTTATGCTTATTACACACAAGATATGTTATTTAGTGTATTTACTGTGCCATTGGTCCAGTAGCACCTCTGAGACCAGTTGTATTATAAACCTATTAGAACACGTCAAATGTATCGCCACGACATTAGGCAAAGTAAACAATGAAAGCAGACCTCAGTTATGGTTCATTTACAATAGGGTGACCAATCTGTAAACTGGAACTGATGCAGGGGTTTTACCATGGAGAGAAGGAAATAGCCTCCATTTATAATGAATGTCAGTGGCTACCCCCAATGTATGGAATGTCTCCAATTAACCATCTGTACAAATTCTGGAATGCTAAATGCTATTTTAACCTTCAGTATATTCCATTGTAATATGTCACTTCAGTCTACATAGTAATTTGTGTTTTCTCCAGCAGGTTCATCCATTTAGTTATGTATAGAATATGTACATTGAAAATAGCCAGATCACATCTCCCATTCAACATTACACAGGCTAATAGGCCATTACAACATAATACAGTTATTACTTATAATCAAGGTATAAAGTGCTTCTTCCCCATGGGCTTTTTGATTACAAGCTGTATGAAAGAGGAAATGAGGTAAATCCAGTTGTGTTTATATAAAGACAATGTAACCTCTTTGGTCATTTTTCTCCACCCATTTGTAGAGAGAGTGTTGTTGTAAAACCCTGTGGGGAGATATTGCTTACGTTGTGGTTAAATGTGGACACGGCTGCCATTGCCAGGTGATCACTGGAGGGGGATTTCCATAGGCAGTGCACTGGAAACGCTGACTTTCTCCTATCATCACTGGTTGTACCCCAGCAAAATCTGTCTCCTTCTCATAGATTGTAGGCTTAACTAGAAAACAGATAAGCACAGTATGGTTACATAGTTACAGAAAAATATAGCTGACCAAATGGTCGACTTTAATTATAATTATAAACATGAAAACCACATTGACCTAATTATAGTTCGGACATACACTTATGTCCAAGGCCTTTATAGGCTGTATAGGTGCGGTGGGTACCCAAAATACAGAGTTTAGCTCATCAGTCTTCCATTCCTTAATGATGTGGAACTGGGGTTTTTCACATAGTTGCCAATTTAAATAATTAAATGTTTGTTTGTGTGTTTTCTTGCTACTGTTACTAGTTTACTTTGGGAGCCTGACCCCTACCCATTATGGCTGCTGCACACTTTTCAAATGGCAGGAGTGTCTTAATACAGACCTTCTGAGTACACATATAGCAAACAAATAGGGACTCATCTACAGGAGGTGCCTTGACGCTGGGCAGGTGAGCTTAACCCAATATGGCTATATAGTAAACTAAACCTCCTTTTTATTTATGTGCTGACACATACACAGCTATGTAAGATGTTTTGTTTTCATAATCTGTTATCTCTTTGTACACTGTACTGTCCAATAGGTCTACTGCCTAATAATAAATCATTGCCATAGATTACACTGGCCTGTGTTCTAGTTATGGCATTATATACCAGTGGATATAAATGAAATACATTTCTTAAATCGTACCTTTGAATGTACATATAAAATTGAATTAGATAGAAGAGTTCTACAATTACATAGAGCGGTAGGTGGTGTTTCGAGTTAGATTCTTATTAGTGAGTCATATATTATCCATTGTAGGGTGACTGACTTTAAAACAAAATATTTTCTTCATCTCACTATGAGTAAATTGAACGGGATGGTAAATACTTTGTCCTTCAATGTATAATAAATAGGATTTCTAAGATAAATATACAGTTTTGCCCATATTTGTGACTTCTTACAAATTTACAGTAGACCATTGGAATATCATTTTCCCCCATGTCTTTTGAACTACACTACCAGGATATGTGAATTTGCCTTGAATCAAGGTGTTTTTCTGTAGTATGGCTGGCTGGCCTCATTAATTGGAAAGAGAAATACACCCACTCCAATGGGGGAAATCCTGTAATAATATATCATAATCAAGGCTAACTCCATAAATGGGATTGTGAGAAGGAAGCAGGAGCATTGGGATTAATGTTTTGGCAACAACTTAAGGAATGAAAAGCAGTTGTGGTAGGATACCAAGCCAGCTGATAGTTATCAGGGGGAACGGCTTCCGATTAACATGCTACTAGAAGCAATTAAGAAAACAACATATTTCAATGAAGAACTTTGTGCAGGAAATGTATTGTTTCACACATTGTCTGGAGATGATTCAGGAATGGTAAAATCTCGTTTCATTGTTATGCATTTACTGTATTCAGCATTAATTTATAGCTCAGTTCACTAACATTGGTTTTATATAAAGTATGATAACATCTGGGATGGATAATCATTGTGACTGAGAGCTCAGAAGCAGAACTATGCATCTAGTTGTCTAAAATATTACTTTTGCTAAAAACACACAGTGCAATAAAATCTTATAAACCATTGCAACCACACAACATCAGTTAAGAGCCATATAGAACACATACGAGAGGATTATACAGAATATAGCCCTGGGTAATGTGGCCCACATAGTGGCCTTGGTATAATAGACATAGTGGGCCATATGCAGAGCTCCGACTGCATCGCAAATGTGGCCGGAGTTTTCCGATATGCTCTACTGCGCATGCGCAGTAATTCTGTAACGTAATCTACATTACTTGTTGCAACGTAGATTGCGTATACGTGGTCTTTAAGACCGCGTATAAGCAAGCTACGTTGCAACAAGTAACGCAGAGCTCTGCATACAGCCCGGCATCTTTAAACATTCTGCTATTCATAAAATAAAATCCCTTATTCTTCTTTAATCAAAGTTAAAAAACAAAATCCCATTTCATCTCAAAGATAAAATCCCCAAAATATAAATAGATATCCGATCAATGCTGCTGATCAAGACATAATAATCATAGCTGTAACTCCCCATTATAAACTAGCCATTTGTCATAGTCATTTGTGATTGGCTGCCCGAGCCTGCCCCTTACAACCAGCCAGCAGCCAGCATTAATAAACACTCTAACCATCTCTGGTAATTGCAGACATGTGTATTCATGCCATTATTATTGTTATCAACTTTTCATTATATAGCACCATCATATTACACAAAAAACTGACCCTGGTTGAAAATAAAATCCAATAATCCGGTTTTGTTTGCTATGAGTTAATTTTAGTCCTTATGAAAAACAGGATATATTAAATGTTTTACAGTAACGTGAAAAGAACTGAGAAATAACATTTGTGGACAGAGTCCTGGGGCTTTGAAACACACACAGACACTTTCTCATGTAAATCACTAAGAATCCAAAGCATGCCTCTTCCCAGACCCTGGACTGACCCCCGTCTGTAACAAGGACCAAATCTGGGATTGAATGCTAGGTGGAATGAAATGCTTGCTTTTGACCCTAGCATATTTGAAGCATGCAACAAATAGTTGGAAGCTAAAAATGGTAGAAAAGTGGGAGATCTGGCCTTATCCACCATTCCATTCAAATGAAGAGAAAATGGTATTGTAATGGAATGCATTAATAAACATTGCTTGTTTGTATTACGTAAGATCTTATTCCATTCTCATGCCTGTGTTGCACTTTGATCTGTCCAGGGTCTATAACTGTATATGTAAATTTAGCCACTTACTGTAAATAGCCTTAAATAGTTCATAGATGAACACAGATATTTCAGGATGTACACACTGGAATAGTGTTAAAACAGAGGAAGACAAAAACAAAGCAACAACTGACAATTTAATCTTATATTGACTATGGGCCTGATTCACGGATAAGAGTGAGATAGGTGCATGCAGATGCGCACCTACCGGTAACTCACCCTTCCAACCCCTGTCCAGCGCCCCGTTTTTAGGTACCTTATGGCAATTACGAGTATCATAGGGCTACCGTATCTCTGTGCAATGTCCGTACGGCATTACGCCTCCTCTTTTACGTAACACATTTTGTGCGGTCTGTAAAGACCGCACCTAAGCTATCTACGTGCCTATCGGCTACGTAGATAGCGTAAATTACCTACAACGCATGCGCAGTAGGTAATTTCGGACCAATACGCACTTAAGAAGCCGCAGCTTCTTAGGTGTGAATCAGGCCCTATGTTCCCTGAGAATTTAGAGCATTTGTCAACACTTCTATTAACTCCACTCTATTCATTTATTTATTACATATACAAAATCCAGTTCTTTGCAGCAAATTATATTTATTTTAAATATTCAGGACCAGATGCAGAGCTTGAATATAAGAGAGGAAGGTTACTCCTGGGCAAAGCCATGTTGATTTCAGGGGGAGTCAAGTTAATTGTATTCTTTGCATGCAGGGATATATCTTTGAATTGCTTACTGCACACAGATAGTGACCAGCTTTACTATCACACTGTTATTTAGACTTGGGATAGGAAACATCACCTCTCACCTCTAATACTGTTTGACTCCCCTGAAATCCATATGGTTTATCCCAGGAGTAACTTTCCTCTCTTATTTTCATTCTCTGAATCAGGTCCTCAGTGTATTACCACCTCACTTGGTAGGGAGTTCCTCAACCTAACTATACCTACACCTGAAAGAGGAGAACCCTTTTCAGTCTCAAAACTTGTATCCCATACAGAAGATTTGGTTTAACCTCTACTAATGTAGGAATGGATATTCAAATCTGATTCTTCAAAGCAATCAATGTGCAGAGATTTGTAATGGTGGTTTGGAAGGTGTTGTAATGATCTTTCTTTTTAAGTGTGGAAAGGTGGGAATGCACTTCCCATCTGGTAGCACGGATGCAGGACGCAAAAGCAGAACATTTGAACGCACAGAAACAAGGAGAAAAAGGGGATCTCTTTCATAATGGTGAATGTGGATATTTACCCAGTTGTACATGACATATTTTGGCTAGCTTCATTGAAACTTGCACTATTCCTTTGCACTATTCCTCTGATAAAAGTGGTTGGATACATATGTTTGTATGTAGTAAATCTAAGAACAAGGGGCCAGATCCAGAGCTACGTCCGCTAGCGTATTTACGCTAGCCGCAGACGTAAAAACACTATTTTGAAGGTACTGCGCAGATGTTACAGCACGCAGCTCTGAACGTACGTACCAGCCTAGTATCAATAGCGTAATTACAAACTAAGGGGCGTGCCAGCCATACGACACCCGTAATTATGCCATGGAGGCGGGGGGCATTTAAATCATACAGTATGGGCGTTGTTAGGCGTGTAAACACGTGCAGCCATTACGGCCAACAGGAGTTACACTTTGAAAATTAAGGTAGGGTTTGGAAAGGGTAAACCGGTAAAAGTACGTTCGACCAAGGGGAGTGTCTAGGGGAGCGCATAGTAATTATGAGCGCATAAATACGCTATGCGTTGAAACGTAAAGGGAACGCAGCTCTGGATCTGGGCCAAAGTTCCTTAATGTTCACTGTTGCAAGCTTTTTACTTATCAAAGTAAAAATAAAGACAGAAGACCCAAAAGATGTTGGCCTTCGGGTAAATACTTTTCAATTAAAGGTTCATCAGTTCAATTCCAGCCTTTAGCTTCAGCTTACCTGCTTTCGAGCACTAGGCAAGTGTAGGAACTGTGTCTGTCTATCAGATAATCCACTTCAAGCCAGAGGGGCAAAAAAAGAGATCATTCCATAAACGTTTCGCATAACAAGTAAAGTAATCAGTGAACACCAGGCAAAACAGTGGGCTGAATACCCAAATATTGAATCCAAAGTATGCCTGTCCAGTGATTTATTATTATTATTACTATTATTATTACTATTATTACTAGTGACAGTACTAAGAAAAAAAAATCATTATTCAGGCAATTGTGTAATCAAGACACTCTTGTGAATTGTGGTATTTATTATAGTCTTATCATTGAAAAAAGCTTATAGGAGATTTAGTAATGATATATATTTTAAGACTTAAAAATCAGAATCTTATTACAGATCTTCATCAAGGTGGCCACACGCTAAACAATGTCCTACAATCTTTTGTTCTATTTTTTGGCTGATCAGGTAATGCAAACAAAGGTAAGCTGGGTATATGCTACATGTCTTTTACCCCATTATCATGAATATCAATTGATAAAAAAGTGTTTTAAATTATATTGTGTGAGTGCACGCTGCAACGACCATGGCTGATTGTTGCAAAGTATAGAACATTGTACAATTTTACAGATCAATAATATCACAATGTCACTCCAAATGCGTGGTGTGTACACTGTTCCTACTTTCTGTTAATAATCTCTCTCCACTACCTGCATTAGGGCTGCCTTTGTAGGCTTGAAATATCACATTTTTGATGCAGCAGATGGTTACGGGAGCAGCTGAGAAGGGGTGCGGTCTCAGAGTGGCAGTTTGAGAGACCTGGGAATCTCCATGTGAGGTGTGCTCTTGGTTTAGAAAGACATTGGATATGTGACCCAAAGTTGGGGCTCTATTTAGAGTTAAGATTAGAGTTAGGACTGTTCAGCAGAGAAGCCTTGTAAGTGGCGAACAGCTTATAACGTATCTGCAGATATTTGTAACTAATTCTCTGATTTTTATTGTAAAGATAGAAGTTCATGATTAGTAACTGAGTAATGGCTAGAGTGCCAGGCCATGTCTTGTTTTTTGTACAAATTCCCCTTGCCTTGTGCACCAGTCATATATATTACTTTATAAACTGATTCTGTAGCTGCCTCCATTTTGAATATGTATGTATATATATATTGTGGATGGGCCTTTCGTTGCTGCAGGGGGTAATGGGACACTTCCTCCTGTAAATCTAGTGTAGTGTGTACAGAGGCACTGTGCAGCTGATTGGGACTTCCGATTGGGAGTGTTATTATTTAAATTTTTCTGTCCTTAGCATAGTTGGAAGTGTGTACTCAGATTTTTAGTAATATGTTCAGTTTTTTATTCTTGCTCATTACATTGTCTAAAACAAAAATGTTTAGCATGAGCTCTTTTGAACATTAAGGGCCAGATTCATTAAAAACATTTTGGGCTGCGATTTCACATTGCAGCCCATCGCGGCGATATTGCTGCGATTAAAAAAGATTCCGAATTCATTAAAACGCGATTTGCTTGCGATTTTTG
Organism: Limnodynastes dumerilii; assembly: GCA_011038615.1. Classification (NCBI taxonomy): domain Eukaryota; kingdom Metazoa; phylum Chordata; class Amphibia; order Anura; family Limnodynastidae; genus Limnodynastes; species Limnodynastes dumerilii. The sequence continues at coordinate 56,117 of WWET01003301.1, read as the reverse complement.
CAATCTCAAGCGATGTTCTGCGATTTTTAAAGGGCTAAATCGCGGTGATTTTCAATATAAAACCACCGCGATTAGCGCTTTAACAAATCGTGGCTAATCTTAGTGTAATCTGTGCAGTGTATCGTGTGTATTAAAATAAATAAAATGTTTGTGCACTCACCGTTTGATGTCAGCATCTTGGTAAAAGCTATTGGATGGCACTCTGAACACGTTCCACAAGTAGTACTCTGGTGCTCTTCAAGCCTAACCAACTCCAAATATACATGCAGTAATGAAGACACTCAGAGGTTTTCACAATCAAAAAAACAGACACAAAGTCCAAGTTAGTTTTGAAAGTACCAACGTTTCAGTATTTAATTTAACATTATTTTAAGATGAAAGTATATTAAATGCTGGAACGTCGGTACTTTTAAAACTTACTTGGACTTTGTGTCTGTTTTTTTGATTGTGAAAATCTCTGAGTGCCTTCATTACCGCATGTAGTTATATATATATAGAATCATGAGAAAAGCATGTAGTTAGCTTCAAGGTGCAACAGAATGCATTAGCGAATCTTTGAGGGCCTCCCTCTTCTGCTAGGATTATCTTTCCCAGCAGGAGAGGTTTATGGCATTGATAACGGGACCTTTTCCTGGCAGGAATTTTCCCTGTTTATGGCGCCACCTCCTTCTGTGATTGGTAATCATCCAAGTGTATGTCTAGCTTTAACTCTACATTTAATCTAGTCTATATAGCAGATACAGACTGTACACTGAGAAGTTCTATTAATTGTACACTGTGGGGTTGATCCAGAGTTAGGAGTAACGGCACAGAAATGTTCCAGTTTACACCTTGATTAACCATATTGCAGGGATGTGAGGGGTGCAAATTCTTGACATAATAGTCTGGCTTTGGCCACAATGTATTATTTATAATTACTGTTCAATGGAGTCAGACGAGACAAATTTAGTTCTAGAGAGTACAGTGAAGCAAAACATCGATCATATTCAATAATGAGTTGTTATACATCCTGCATTCAACAGTTAAAAAAAACACTGCACATCCTGTGAAATATTTCATTGAAAGAAGGAGGATGATCAAATAAGTTTTAATTGTGTTTTTCTGCTAAACCTTCTGTACATCAAAACAAGCAAATGAGAAAGGTCAGGGTTCAGAGTGTTGCCTAGGGGCAGACAGTCTTCTGAGCCAGGGCAAAATTACTGCCATTTATTTGGTAATTAGAGCCTTGGAAGGTGTCTGCACTTTTCTTTGAATATGTGCTAAATGCTGAGGATCAGGGAAACCAGCTGGGACAAGTGTGTCACACAGATTCCAAGCATAGGTGTGTATACATGAGCTGTTTTGTACAGGGATGCCTTTGTACACTGGAAATGCTTCTATTACAGATGTTCAAAGTGTTCCAACTTTACAAATGTCACCACTCATTTACACATTCCTTATGTACTAGAGTGTGTCCTAGATAACATCCTATACTGCTGAGGCTGGGCTCAACAACAATGCCCACACATCTGAATCTTGAGATGAAAAATACAGTTTAGTAATGTAGGCTTCTTGAATCAGTGATGTATTTAAAGAATTACACCACCGTAATGAGATCTGATAGAAAAATCCCTCAACCCTATTTTCAGTGCAGACGAGCAGTAGAGTACTAGGACCACAGGTGATCAAGGAGGAGACACACAGCTCAAAGTCTATTTTCATGTCTAAGAACAAACATGAAGCTCTATGTTGCTTAAACACATGTCAGTCAATATAACCCACCTTCATCAATCTGTAACAGTTATATATGCACTTTCATAGAGGTACACTTTAGTGATACATATATATTCAGCAGCTGGACAGCAGATTGAAGCATAGTAAGAGGCTCCATGGTAAGGTCTTTCTTTAGTAATGCTGCTAATAAAAAATGATTGAGTATACTGTAGCAGTGGTTTTAAATGTGTTGACATCTGTTATCTTAGGTAAGCTCTTTACTAAACTTTCCCCATGTGCGATGAACAGGGCATGATCAGCACAAACCAAGCACATGTTTCAAAGTAGCCGCAAATAGATTACAAAGCTAACCCATTGTGACAGAACCTACTACAACCTCTTCCTTGCATGGCTACCCCATAGCAACGGCAAGCTGCAGCATCAAGACCACAGCTGTACAGCTGAACATTAAAATATTATATGATCATTTATATTGTATTAACAAGCTTAAGTAATAAAAACAAAATTTAATGAAACTAAAAAAACAGGACAAGCTCTCAGACTTGTTTGCGGGGGCAGGGTCTTTTCATAGGATATGTTTACGCTTACTCTTCTCAAATGCTATATGACATTTTTATACCGAGTGGCAGCCACTCCCCTTGCGCTGTAAGAAAGCCCTGCTCCAACCTGGTCCCTCCTTACTATAGGGCCCCAATCCTGCCACCTTCTACCCCTGGTTACATAGGGCTGGATCCAGACCAATGCACGGACGTGCTCGGTCTTTAGCTACTGCTGCGTAGAGGGGAGTGCACGCCCCCTGCACTCCCCGCTCAAGGTAGTAAAATCTGGAAACTTACATGTCCAGATTGCTACCTTAAAAATTACAACTTGGTCTGCGGACGTGTCATAATGGGCCTATCTCCGGAGATATGGCATGTACGTAAAACACTGGCCGGACCCTTTAATGTACCGGCCAGCGTACATAACTAACATTACGTACGCCAGCCGGTACTCAGACCTTGTCGTAATGGGCCTTGCGCACATCATAACTGCCAGTGGAATTCCTCACGCGCAGTGCGTAATTCAGATGGCGTCCGTGGCCCAGGATCTGGGCCAACAAACTATATAATTATACAGTAAAATGTTTAAACAAAACATAGTTTCATCTTAAACTTTCTGTTCTAATAACTTGTATTATATTAGAATTATCAGTTAATTTTTTGTAAATAATGTAGTTAGTGAATTAAAGACCCCAAAATTATATTAGATATAGGCGCAGTGTCACTTTTTTCTTTAAATAATAAGTTAGGTGCATTTTAAAGCATTGATCTTTTTCTGTCATTCTCTCTGTTCTTCAAGTGATTATTTCCTAAAATCTAAAATAATAATACTGGAGGGAAAGAAATGGGTAACAGTTTCACAGCCCTTAGTGCTTAATCAGAGAGGTGGAAGGAGTTTGATAATGTCACATTACAGACAGAGTCTGCTCCCTGCATCTGCATTATGTTACATGTGAAAGCTTTTGCTGTCTATGACATTCTAAAAAACATATGTGAAAAAAAAAGAATGCCAGAATGACTCAACTAATATGAAAATCATTTGTCATCGGATTACTGTCCTATGTATGTGTACCTCTTTTATTAAGTGTATTTGACATTAGCAGTAGAGAACAGTGTTGCACTATACAGCCCAGTCACTTTAATGTGCCATTAGTGGGAGTTTTTCATGTAAGCCTGTCAATTCTGCGTCAGACTACATCACCCAATATAAGTGACCAACTTTAAAACATTTGTGGAAGTAAAACCACATAGCCATGATTTCAAATCTATATATAAGGCTTCCCAGAATAGTGTAGGCTGGTAGAGCCTTACAAGTCCTTATATAAGCTCCTCAATTAAGACTCACATTTAAAAGCTAGCACTTCATTGATATACAGCAATAGCTCATAGATAAAGGGTACTAGGAATACAGAACAATCATATTTGGTCTGATCCAGAGCTTTGCTTGTGCCTATTTTTAGGGAGCAAGGTGCGATAGAAGCAAGATCTATTTTTTCTGTCACATAATTTAATCGAGTGAACTTGGTCAATTACTTGTATTATGTCAAGAAGTTTGCTTAAGAGGCATTATCAATCATTATTATTTTCAAATATATGTTGTGACCCACGTTTCTGTGCCCTAATGACACTTGCATAAATTTAACACATGCCAAGTATTGAAGATGTCTCTCTTCCAACAATGTCAGGTAGTAACAGAACAGCAAGCAGTAACATTCTCCTGTACAAATGTGCTGACATAAAAACAGCTATGGTAATTGTGTAGATTAACAGACAGCATATGACACCATATGATAGTAAAGATTTCAGTGAGTTCTTGTTTTGATGGCAGATTTTCGAGTGGGAAGTAGTTGCCATTACACACTATATCTATCAGTAACAATCTGATTCTGTATAGTTTTCTAACTACAACTCAATTTCCTGCACTGTTAAAAAGTTGAATTTTACCTTGTCACTAATAGTGTTACACTATATCCATCAGTACCAATTTGATTTGGTGTACTATAATCATAAAGAAAAAAAATTAATTCTTCTATTATAACATGGCCCTTGTTCCTTTTTTCCTTTTTCTTGCATTGGGAAATCATGAACATATTGTACACTAGTTTTTAGCCAAAAGGGTGAGAATATAAAGACAGATAGTCCAGCATCATGATGTTACTTTATAGAAAGTAGATGGGGAAGATGACAGCATGTTTGAAGAGAAGATGAAGGTGAAACATGAGGAAAAGACAAATGTACGTAAGTGCTAAACCCAGTCCTTACTGTATGCTTTACATAGGGAGGTTAGTCAACTGTACATATAAAGTAGGTACGTAGGTCTGGCCCACCCTACGTACGGAACTACTAGACGGACAGAAACAATGGGCCTGATCCAGACTAACGCTGCGTTAATACATCGGGGGTAAGCGTAAGATCGCCTGAAAAGCCGATCTGCGCATGTGCCGGGCAGATGTTGCCCGGCATAACTACGGCAATGCCCGATCGAGGATCGGGCGTCTGTAGTATCAGCGTAGTAACGGCAGAGGGGGAGTTCCTCGCCGTTACTATGCTAAGGTTAGTGTGGGTAGGCGGGGGGGAAGTAGTTTAATGAGGGAGGGGATTTAGTAACTATGCTGCTGTCCCAGTGTATTTACCCTCGCTTACGCCGGCTGAACTTAAGGTAGCCTTCAGCCGGCGTAAGCGAGGGTAAATACGCTGGGACAGGGGGAGTACATAGATATTACACTCAGCGCAACATTGTAAGTCTGGATCAGGCCCAATATCGTCCTGTATCATCAACAGTTTCAAAGTGTTGACATAAAACAAATTAATGAAAATAACAGACTTTCTATAAGGTGCTATTATAATATTTAAAATACACATTAGCTAGACTGTGCCAATCAAACTTTAAATGGTGATCTGTATTAATCAGTCAATTATTCTAATTACTTTGTCTATATATTTCCTTTGTATATTGCGCTATATTGTATGCCGTTTTCCTGAAAAAAATTGCACAGCAGTGACTGAAATGTTGGATTACCATTAAACCATGTTTATGGCTACTAACAAGACTTCTGGGTGCCTACTACTTCTTGCACTGTTACCTAATGTATGTTCCTGGCAGCAGCTTCGAAGCAAGTACTCCACTCTAACAGAGTGCCGGCTCTTCATCAATAGTGTTATATGGTTTTAAAATCACTTAATTTATGGTTTTGAGGTTTTTTTCTTTTTTTGTGCACTTAAAGTTTTTGATATTCACAGTTTTTCAATAAAGATGATTTATGTATTATAATATAAATTTTTTTATACATGGCAATAGGTTTTTTGTTTTATATATAGACATTTTCTTTGATTCATTATTAAAAATTAAAAATTTATAAAATCCACAGTGGAATTTCTGCTTGACGGAAAAAGGTTTTTTATTTTTTATTTTTATTATTTAATGTTTCTATGTTGTTTTATGAGTACAGCTGTTTTTCTTACCCTATACGTACTCTACGTGGCTTAGTTGGCTGTATTTATCTGCAGCAGGGTTACCCTAGCTGGTATTTATTCATTTGTTTGTTTGTTAATTTGTTTGTGTTCTTCATTATTCTTTTTAGTATATTGTTTTAGAAGAGATGATTGGGGTTTTTTTTTATTGGCGCCAGTTTTTTTCTGCTTTGTGTGTCATGATTTATTCATGTGACAAGTTTCCCTTTTTTTAACTTGTCCTTATTTCTAAATGCGACTCATTATGTAAAAATTTTACAAGAAAACTTATCTTCCTTTACAAAGAAGAAACGATGCAACCTGTCACTTAAGTCCATACATGTGGCCAAATATAACTACAGATGCCTTTGTTGTTACTTATTAGGGAGCATATTCTCAGTTCCAGCTTTGCCTTCCTTTCAGGGTATTTGGTTTTAGGCCACTTTTTTATTCTTCACATGCACACCAATGCATGCCAACCAATCGAAACACAGTCCTACCCTTCAAGACTTAAGTGATATGATGGTTTTGCAGAGGAGCTGGGTTATGATCACAAGTGAACAGGACTTCTTGTTACAATGTACAGTACTGATCCAGATATGCGTACTGCGCAATTTCTCCGTTCTCCAGAGTCGAAAAAAGTTATGGATCCTGGGCACGGTAAGTTTATATGAGTGAGATGAGTGGTTAGCTGTGCAATCGCACAGAATCGAGGATAAGGCAGACCTGTGTATCTCTGGCCTGCAGCAGTGCAAAGGCTGTTACAAGGAGAATAAAGTGTGTTACAAAGTTAAGAAATATTCTGGATTTGCATTTTGGAAAATTTGATTTTTGAATGAGATTCCAAAATTTCAACATGCCTTAATTTTCCACAATCTAGACTTCAGTAGCATAATGTGAATGTACGAGGAGTTCAGCCGCTACTAATTTCCATACGTGAGGGGAAAGGGCACTCCCCCACTCATGTATGGAATTTTGGACACTCACATGTCCAGAACCCTACCTCATCTTATCCACACGTAAACAGGGCCAGATTAACTATGGGGCTAATTGAACTACAGTCCCAGGCCTGGTTCTGAAAATAGGCCCCCACACACTGAAGATTTCTAGGCCTCCCACTGCAGTACATAACGATGAATGTCAGAGACTGACATCCTTCTCCAAAGCATACTATATAGTGTGGGCCCTTAATAATTTTCAGCTCTAGGCCCACATAGCCCTCAATCCGGCCCTGCACGTAAGGTGAAACATGAGGAAAAGACAAATGTACATAAGTGTTAAACCCAGCCCTTACTGTATGCTTTACATAGGGAGGTTAGTCAACTGTACATATAAAGTAGGTACGTAGGTCTGGCCCACCCTACGTACGGAACTACTAGACGGATGGGCCTGATCCAGACTAACGCTGTGTTAATACATCGTAAGATCGCCTGAAAAGCCGATCTGCGCATGCGCTGGGCAGATGTTGCCCGGCATAACTACAGCAATGCCCGATCGAGGATCGGGCGTCCGTAGTATCTGCGTAGTAACGGCAGAGGGGGAGTTCCTCGTCGTTACTATGCTAAGGTTAGAGTGGGTAGGCGGGGGGGGGTGGGGAGTAGTTTAATGAGGGAGGGGATTTAGTAACTATGCTGCTGTCCCAGCGTATTTACCCTCACTTACACCGGCTGAACTTAAGGTATCTTCAGCCGGCGTAAGCGAGGGTAAATACGCTGGGACAGGGGGAGTACATAGATATTACGCTCAGTGCAACATTGTAAGTCTGGATCAGGCCCAATATCTGTATGTCCTGTATCCTGGGCATCCATAGTTAGTGAATGACAGCTGATTTAAGCATTCAGCTTGCATAAGTTAGCTGACGTTGGAGGTCCGGATCCAGTCCATTATTACTACATGTTCAACCAAATGAAAAAAGAGTGTCCATTAGAGTGATAAATTTATTACAGGAAATGTAAATCCTGTTTTTGATGCAGGGACAAAAGGGGTGAATTCACATAATTATTCTGCAATTATATGTACAAAAACCTCCCCTATGTCCTTCTATTCATATCACATTCCACAGAGGTTACCCTCTCAGCTTTCCCTGAACATAGCCCATAAAATACTGGGAATGTGACATAAATGTGTATTCTTTCCAGGCAAATAATATTATTATATCTGTCATACTAAGCCAAAGCACCGTGCAGAAACCACAACTGGCTCCCTATCATTCTGCTCTCACTAAGTAAATCCATTGATTGGCTGAGTTCTGTAACTAGAAGGAGTACCGTCATACCACATTCCATGCACCCTGTACACGCTTTGCGAGGGAAGTGTTGCATGATTCAGTCAGGGCTTAATCTAAAACAGAAAAGTTTGCAGGTTTTATGTCCCTAAAGGGAGTCAGGCACTTGGACGTTCATGCCACAATCTGTTGTTTTCCCATTGCACAGCTGTTGCAGTAAAAAACAGATTTGGAGTTAATGTGAACAGGTACTGCTCATCCTCATACTTGGCCGTTCTATATGAAAGAGATTATAGCAAATCTGGATAGTATGTGTCCCATGGCCTGTATGTAGGATGAGCTAATCAATAAAACCTCACAGGCTTGCTAAGCAGGGATTTAATGGAAATTCTATCATTTATTGCTATTATTATGACTTTTTTTTATTACTAGTTAAAGTACAACCCTCCCCCACATTACAAATAATTAACAGTATGTGATTTTGACTAAAGCACGTCTAGCCAACCTGTGGGTCTCCAGGTGCTGTGAAACTACAAGCCCCAGCATGCTTTGACTGCTTGGGAATAGCTAATACCTGACAAAGCATGCTGGTCCTCGTAGTTTCACAACACCTGGAGAGCCTCAGGTTGGCCAGGCCTGGACTAAAGCAATGAATAGGATACACACACATACACACACTAACACTATTTGATAATAGTACTAGACCAGGCTTAATTAATAGACACTAATTTGTGTGCTGTGTTTCTTATACCTTTGTATATGTCCGGATATGATCAGACCACCGAAACAGATAAAAGCACAATTCTAGCGTGTTTAATGTGCCTACCATTAATACATATCACTGCATTTCAACAAAAATAGCCATTACTGAAAACAAATTCTGAATTATTGGTTCATAATGAAGGAAATTCAGGGAAAATATTTTCATGGGGAAAAAAGCCGTTTGAATGAAATTTTGGTCTAAGATTTGTCTAAGATGCATGTGTAGTAACTTATATACGCTTATTTATTTTAGGCCATGCTTACGCAATCTACATCTAGAAATGGTACGTAGATAGTGTAAATAACGCATGAGTAGTAGCTCAATTCCTAAAACAACATATGTAGGTCAAAAACAATGTAACTGTGAATCTGGACCTAAGATCTACTACACCCAGAGCTCTAAACAGCAGCAGAGGAGATCACAAACCAGATCCCCGCTGTATTGAGCTTTCTGTGCATGCGAGGGGAGACCACGCCCCTTGCACACACATACCGTATTTCCCCATGTATAAGACGCACCTTTTTTAGAGTCACAGCCGCGGAGAGAGAGCCCGAAACTGCTGGAGGGACCGCCGGAGGGACAGAAAAGGTAAGTTCAGTGTAACATCCCCTGATCCCTTGTATAAGATGCACCCAATTTTTAATTAAATAATGCTAAAAATAATAGATAAAAAATACATTTACATTTTTTTTTTTATTTAGGCTTCAAAAAACAGGGTGCGTCTTATACAAGGGAGCGTCTTATACGTGGGGAAATACGGTAATTACGAGCCATGGCCCGCATTCAGACATTTTCCGTACTCGTGGAGGTCTGGCAGTCTGCACGGAGGAGGGCAGGGAACTCCCATTACTCCCGTCTCTCATGTGGTTATGGCAGCAGTTAGCTCCTTGTGAAAGGACAACAAGCATTTTACATAAGCCTGAACCAAAATTGATGCCCCTTAGTAGAAGGGAAAATGATTAAAATGTAAAATAATTCTGACTGTATAGTAGGCACACAGCTGTCAGTTATTTCTACCCTTGAAATTTGATGCAGAATAGCAGGAGCCATAAACAAAAAAGTGGCACATACCTTGGACATCCACCGTCAAGTTGAAACTGTCTTGCAGCTTGTGTCTGGTGTTGGTAACCAGTATGGTGTAAATCCCAGAATTACTTTCTTTGACGTTCTTTATAACCAAAGTGTGTTTTTCATGATTTATTTTATAGCAGGTATTGTTCCTTTCGATTAGTTTCCCATCTTTGAACCTGCGCACCACAGAACAGGGAAAAACAAGAGGCTTTGAAATACAACTGAAGTTAATCTTTGGAAGTAATACTTATTTCATAAGTTTTTTTACTTTAACGGATGGAAAGAAAAACAATATAACAAAAAAAGATCCGCCAGCTGTCATTAGTTCCTGAAGCACGCTGTTTCATCTCTCAGATGTCTCTCTCTTTGTTTGCCCTTTAGAATCAAAGTTTACAATAATAAATCTCCCCACTTAAAATAATTTTGTGCTGTGTGCATTTCTCCGCTAACCCTCTTCTCCTGATATTCAAGTGTGTCCTCTCCCAGGTCAGTCATAGGAGAGCCTTCACCCTTTGTTGTTTGTGCTAATAAGTACTAGTTCACTTGTGCCCCAAAAAGTGCCTGACAATGTATATGCAGAGTCTTAACAGTTATAAAAGCATGTTTACTATAAATAATAACGGTTAGACCTCTGTTGACCGGTCGTCTTATCCAGATGAACAGATGAAATGCATCTGCATTATTTATTTCATTGGCATCTTTTAGGTGCCCTGCAAAGATGCCAATGGAATATGCTTATGTATAATCCCAGTAAGAGGTGTATAAGAAAACTATACGTTGGGATAAGCCAGATCCAGAATTAAGAAAATGAGCTCATTTATCTAAACTATGAGATTAAGTCAGTCTGATTAGGCATTGCTCATGCAATGCTGCATTCCGTGCACAGATCAGCTTCCACAAGGGGGGGGTCAGGGATTCCCACCATCGTATGAGATACACATGGTGGGTGGCATTAAGCATTTAAATTGTACAGTAAGGGTTGGGTTTAGCCCTTTTGTATGATCCTCTATTTCGCACTACATATCATTTCAGTACGTAGATTGCGTACGGGCAGTCTTTAAAGACCGCACGTACGCAATCTATTTAGCGAAATGGTACGTACATAGCGTATATGAGCTACTATGCATGCGTAGTAGCTCCATTCTTAGTACTACACACTTAAGAAGCATTTTTCTGCATGTATGGGAGAGCAGGTTTGTGAATTAGAAATTCTGTATGTTAGTCTCCATTACGGAGGCTACATAAGGAGTTTCTTAGTAAATCTGGATCAGGCCCAATGTTACTTAAGATATACACAATTTTTGCAGAGACTATCAAAACCCACTGTTATATCAAAACATTAAAGGCTCTATGTTGTTTTTTTCTCCTCTCCAAAACCCTGTATTAATATAATAGAAAAAATATATAATCATATCAGGTTCTGGTATATATATATAACAGATTTCTTTATCGTTATCCTACTGTTCCTGCTTTCCCAGCTCAACAAATGTGAATGAATAATACAGCAATATAGCATTTTTTAACTGGCTGAAGCACAGCTAAAGTCTACTGATTGGCTGAACTATTTCCAATTAGGGTTTCTTAGTAACAAAAGGCCTTTGTGTTGAATAGAGGTTTTGGGGGATTTAGACTTTAAGGGCTGGATTTACTAAAGTTGATTTTGTTCAAATCAACGCTTTAGGCGATTTTAACTGCAATTTTGAAATCGTCGTAGTTACTAAAGCAAAATTGCCCCCAAAATACAGGAAAAATATATAAATCTCCGGATTTTCTAAGCATCGCAGCAAAATTGCCTTAAAAAAACGTCATTTAAATGCGCCAGCTGTAGGTGTTGCTTTGATGTAATCTTTGCAATTTAACCCTTCAATATAGCCACACATCGCTGTCGATTATAAATCGCCAGGACAAAGCGCCCTTTAGTAAATCTAGCCCTAAAGATGGTTTTAAAATGCGCAATCTGAGTAAATATTGTTTAGTGAGAATGTTCTGTTACTTCACATACTGCAAATATAGACCACTCAAGACTAACAGTAACTCACCAGGTGCTTTGTGGTGGAGGGAAAGCGCTGATTTTAACAGATAATTTCAGCTCCTTGTCACCTTCTAATGCTTCATACACTTGTTTCTTTTGGGGACGTATTTGCAGAAAAGGCTTTTCTAAAGAAAGAAAAAAACATTTCTCATATAAAGGGATAACTGTGCAATTCGATTCTAGTAGAAGCCTGGGTGTGGGCCCTTAAGACCTTTATCTACTGCATAAAAAGTGTATTAAGAATTCATATTTCCAGTCACTTGTAGTTCCAAGACTAGCAAATAAATTTTACTGCAAAAAACTATATGCAATTCTGAATTGGTTAGGACCAAACCAAAACCTAATACCTCAAGGACAGAGGGCCTGATTCAGAGATACGATTTTATCGCTATTTAGGATCTTAAGAAATTTGCATCATTGCGCATGCGTAGTAATAGTGCAACGCCATCTACGTAGAGGTTAGGATCCTAAATTCGGTAAGCGCGGACCTGTGAATCGATCGCAAGCACTTAAGATCCGAAGTGCTGCGTAAATATAGGACCCGAAGGATTTGCATAAATATGGCCGGGGGGAGGCATTGAGATGAGGGAAAGTGGGCGGGAGCAGACACTTAGGATCTTAAATAAACGCAACTAATTCACTTAAGATCTCAAATGACAGCAGAGTTAGGGTTAGTCAATGGTGGTCTAACTTTAAAATCCACCACTGTGGTCTTACTTTAAAATCCACCACTGTTTGCAAGGGGAGTGACTGTTTATGCAGTGGGTTGTAACCTGCTCCGACCTGACACTTAGATGCGTATATTTGAGATCCCATCGGCAGCGGATCTCTGAATCAGGTCCAGAATGTATACTGCATAGTCATCGGGACAGATCCAGAACTACGTACGTGAGTGAATTTACGCTAGCCGCTAGTTAATTAGTACTTAATGCGCATGCACGTGGCAGATGTAAGGACACGCATCATCATGGTAACGACGTACGAAAGGGCGTGCAAGCCATATGACACCCATAATTACGCTTCGGAGGCGAGGTGAGGCATTTAAATCGTACAGTATGGGGGTGCTTAGGCGCAGCCATTACGGCCGACAAGAGTTACGCTTTGAAAAGTTAAGGTAGTGTTTGGAAAGCGTAAAACGGCCAAAGTACGTACGACGGAGGGGACTGCATAGTAAATACACTACGCAAGGACACGTAATGGAAACATAGCTCCGGATCTGGTCCATTGGGACTATGTCTAGTCCATATAGAATTTTGGGTTGACTATGAAGATGGTAAATATGTATTTATGTATTATTTGCAAGTTTTACAGGCTAATTATAACTTTTAACTAGTTTGAAAATTGAGTTAATGTACACACACACACAAACATATTTATATTTATAATGCATTTATTCATGTGTTTCTGTTAATACCTCATAATCTGATAACCAGGTAAGTACACTGCACAAAAAATGTCAATGAAAGGGAAACAAGGGAAAAAAATGTATTTCTAAAAACAAGGTTGTCACAAAACAGGAGTGTTAGCAGAGAAGTCCCAGAATGGTTGGTTTAAAATAACAGTCCCCGCACACCATTTTAAAATAAACATTTTAGGGAAAAAGGCCCAGAAGGAAAGCCATTTTTATGTTTTTACAGTGATTTCTATCTCTCTCCCAGAAATCTCCACTTCTGTTTGTTTTATTTCCTTGACTGTATAAAATGGTGGACGCTGTTTCCTCTGATATCTGTGACTGGAATGCAGCCTGTCTGATTATTTGGTCTAAAAGAGAATGTGGCAGATTGATAATACATTTCAAATCTATGTTATTATAGAAATTCTAATGCTATTCAGATGGAACATTTTGGAATATTTGTCACTACACTATTCATTAACACGTCTTAATAGCCTAGAAAGAGCACACCTTAAATAACATTACATCGTTAGTTGCTTTATTTGTTTGTAGAAATGTGCAGACTATTTAACTGTTGTGGAAAACAAGAAAAAGTACATTTTAGTGTGTTTTTGTTTTTTAGTGTTTATGATATTTACTAAGATATTTACTGCTTCCCAATATTATACAGCACTTTACAAAGAATATTTACTAATTAAGCTCATTCTTGGCCTTGTGTACACTGTACACTGTTGATCATATCTCACCGCAGTAATGTAAAACCACCTGGATGCTTATTTCCTGCTGCTGACTTTGAAACATGTACAATACCTTTCCAGAAATGTAATCATTACACCAGTTATTTGCAAATGATCCAGAATTTTTAAGATCATTATACTTGTCCATGTTTATTAAATGGCACTGCATAACTCTTGGTGTTTGAGTTACAAGTTAAACTCAGAGTAGCTGTTTCAATGCTCTGATTTCTGCCATATGAATATTTTCATTGCAAAAGCACAACTATGTAATTGTCCACTTACCGTACACAGTGACTGATATATTTTTAGCAACCAAAGGAAAGTGGGTATCCTGACAAGTGTAGACTCCATTGTGTTCCATTGTTACATTTTCTATTACCACCAGTCTGCTTCCCTTATAGCCTGCTGCAATTCCATCCAGCTTTTTCTTGGAATCTAGGACCTGATGGGAACACAATAATGTCTTCAACCTCACTGCATATGGTGGTCTTTATGCTATTACAGTTTAAAACGCACAGTGTGCACTGACGTATTTTTTATTTACTGTATTGTTAAAAAAATTTTTTTACAAAAAATAAAAACCATGTAACCCCATTCTTAACTCTGCTTTCTCATTATAGAGTAGTTAAGGTTGGGGGCAATAAGGGAAGACTAAAAGAAGGTGCCCACCGAAACATGAAATATACACAAATTGATGAGAGGGGAAAATCCCAAAAGAAATGGGACCTCAGACCTTTATATAGTATTACTGGGAATGTCAGACCATATCCCTGAAAGAGCTTTTCTGTATTTGGTGAACAGTCTTTTAATCAATCCATACTATAAATGTAAACCCTGCAAAAGGTGTAGTGCATCTTTAATGATTATTTTTATACTACAAGCTAACAGAAATATTTGTAAATATAATTTACACCAGAAATCTGCACTATCCATGACCAAAAAACTGCAGTTTATAACTTTACTACACATTTCTGGGGAGGATCCTGACTTCCGCTGCTACTGCAGTTGGAACTCCATAAAATGGGACAGTGCGTAAATCTGGATTGTACGCAAGGACTGAAACGAGTGTGAGTCCCTGTAGCGAACCACCCAGTTCCGAACTGGCTGGGATATCGATTGGTTATGCCTTGATGAGGCATAGCAAACGATCCCTGGAGCACTGAACACGGTGCTCCGAAAGGTGAGTTTTCCCCAACCCGCTCCCTAACCCAAACCCTAAGTCTTCCCCCCTTGCAGCCTAACCCTAAGTGCCCCCCACAGCCTAACCCTAAGTCCCTCCAACAGCCTAACTCTAAGTCCCTCCAACAGCCTAACCCTAAGTCTCCCCCTAACCCTAAGTCCCTGGCGGCGGTGCTTCTGAAAGTGAATGGGTGAGTATGCGAATCGAATACTCAACCATTCATAAAAAATAAGTTCTGAGAGACTCGCATTCGAAAGCTTTCAGCTGTCCCTAATTCGCGAGGCTTTGCAGCAGGGATTCACAATGGGCTGAACCCTTACTGTACAATTACCATAGCTCCCCCCTTTAACATAGCAAAAGCACTTCCGTCTTCTGCCCTTTTCTGCCCTGCCATCAGCATTTTTACCAGCACAGATATCCGGATCAAGAGGATCCAGAGCCGTCCTAGTAATGCAGTGCTTGCACATGCATCACTTATAAAAAGGAATAGTTTCTGATCCTAGTGATCCCTCCCTAACTCCCTTGTAAAAAGTATGTATTTCTCTGACATAACACAAACTACCAGGGAGAGAGACTGAGTTTGCAGGAGTAGTGCATGAAAGACATGTAAAATGCATAGCACATAAGTTACTAAAACACTTGTAACGTTTGTGATATTTTTTGTGTATTTTACCCATGCTCCCAGTGCACATGTGTGAAAGAGCCCTAAACGTATATAAGATATCACAGGGTTTCATGAAACTTCTTCACACATTTTATGTTCTAGAAAACAACACATACTGTCAAAAACCACTGAAATCGGCTTGAAACACGTTGTTAAGTTAAAGGTTATTATTATTTGCAAGCTGTTCCATGGTTGCTTCATAATGTTGTTACCTTTCCTTGATGCACCCATTCTGTTATCACCCTGGAATTAAAAGGAACCGCTCCACTGCAGTGCAGTTTAAGTGTTTCTCCCACCAGCAGAGTAGAGGGATCTGCTTCCACGTGAATATTTTCTGTAGGCATTTCAACTACAAAAATAAAGCAACAATTTACCTACATTAATTCCATTATCATCATTTAAATATTTATTACTTTTGAGACATTGCACTGTGCATGCTGAGAAATAACTATTACACAAGTGCATGCTATGATGGGTTGAACGCATTGGGACATAAGTTGCTTTACATTTAGGGGGTCTATTTACAAACTTCATTTTCATGAGTTAATGTCCATTTTCATGTGAAAATGGGCATTATCTCATGAAAATGAAGTTTTTCATATGGTAATATGCAGCTGGAGTGTTCTGTTCAATGTAGAGTGTGACACTACTAAGTATATGAACTTGCACCATCTCTGGTGCTGGTATGTATGCACACATAATGAATGCTGCGCAGTCTTTACCAGGGTTACCGACTTTTAAAGGGTTCTCTCCGGGAGATCCTGAAGGGAAGCCATAGAAGCATGCATGGGGCGGGGCTTAATGACACAATTTATGTAAATTGTGTCAGTAAGCCCCGCCCCTTGGCTATCGGGGTTTCATAGGGATGGGGGTGGGTCATCAAGTCCCTCCCTAGTAAACTAGTGTTGCCAGGCAGGGGGGCAGGACTTTAGGCAGTTGTTTCATGGAAACCAGGAGCCTCAAGTCCCTTGCGGGAGATTTGCCGGCTCTCCCGGGATACCGGGAGAACTACCCTAATTTTGGGAGTCTCCTGGACATTCTTTACAAATACCTTGTCACTGCAAAATAACTGTATGCCTGGCAGATGCATTATTTTAACAAAAAATAAATAAACTTAACTTTACTTAGGGCTCAATCAGAGCTGCTTTTGCATTATTATTTAGATATAAGTATAGTAATATCAGAAATTTTAAAATCAAGTATGGTATTGAGTTAATAATAATGGACCGTATTCAGAATTAAGAATGTCTGGTAATTGACGCACGCAAAATGCGTAAGTGGGGTCTGTCAGTCAGCACAAGAGCGGGGAATCAACACCCCCTGTCATGTCACAATTTCGTGAGCATATTGTGCGCACACAAAATGCGTAAGTGGGGTGATTTCTATTTAGTGCGCATGTGCAGACCATGGAGTTACGAAGCGTAATTGGAATGATGCGTAAGTAAATTCCGTACGAGAAAAAATGCGTGCGAACATAAAAGGTCAGACGGATTATTAATAAGTAGGCGTCAGTCGGTATGTAAATAGCAAAAAATGGTCGTGGTAATGTAGTAGATGTGCGGTTGTGTTTGCGAACGTTTCACTTCCGTCACATATACGTGAGCTAATGATAACGTTGCTTTCACAACACGGAAGTGTTCCGAAATTCGTTACTTTTGCAAAACGTCCCTTATTTTGTATTAACGTAATCTATTACGAACACACAGAAATGCTTCTTAAATCTGAATCCGGTCCAATAAGCTGAATGCACTTTGGACCTCATCCAAACCCTTGCACACTTTCCTTACGTGCGGGGTCTGTCAGTCAGCACAAGGGCGGGGAATCAACACCCCCCTGTCACGTCACAATTTCGTGAGCATATTGTGTGACTTACGCTGCCAAAGGGCAGCCTTAATTCACACAAGCAGATCAGCGGTCTGTTTAACCACTGATCCGCGCATAAATACCTAATCCCTCCCCAAATGTACAATGTAAATGCTTCCCCTGTCCACCTTGGCAGGTGTAGTGGAAGCACAGTCCCTTTCCTTGTAATTCCTCTTGTATGGAAGCATTTACGCACTTTGCATGTGTATGTGTGGTGATGTTTGCAGATCTGGATCCGATCCTTAGTTATTAGAAATTTGACATTTGTTTGGCCTTAATAAATCAAAAAAACTCAACAGACATTCAATCAATATAGAAACATTTCCTACTGTGAGTTGTTATTTCTCTTTTTATGAAATGTTTGAATATGTTAACAAATCCAACATGGACAAACATGGGTAGACAATATATATATTTACCCTTTAAATTATAGTTGGACCTTACTGTTGTTTGACCTCCTAAATCAGTATGGCTTGCAAGAAATGGTCACGATATGGCTGGACCACGACACTAGCACGTATCATATAAAAATAACTTCTGGGTTATATTACAACAAGTGGTGGAAACTGGCCGGTATATGGTGTTATGCCATACCGGTACTTCTTCTACTGCTGTCGTTGTAGACCTATAAAATCCCATTTAATTACATTGGGCTGGATTCAGACCTTGTTAAGTGCATTAACTTAGTTACACCTGGGCTAAACCATGTTGATTTCAGAGGGAGTCAAGTTAATTGTATACTTTGCATGCAGGGATATATCTTTAAATTGCTTACTGCACACAGATACTGACCAGCTTTACTATCACACTGTTATTTAGACTTGGGATAGGAAACATCACCTCTCAACTCTAATACTGTTTGCAGCAGATGAAATATGACTCCCCTGAAATCAACATGGTTTAGCCCAGGTGTAACTAAGTTCATGCACTTAACAAGGTCTGGATCCAGCCCATTGACTTCATTTCCATATGACAATGACTAAATTTCCACTTCAACCACTGATTATTGTAGTGGAATGAATATAATATAAATGTGTTTGCTTTACTTTATTTTGTTTTTGTTTCTTCAAATCAAAACTCACTTTTAAGTTGCTAAATTCACCAAAGGGAAAATGGTCAAAACAGTTCAGATAAATTATGAAATGCATAAAAAAATGTGACCATAATATTTAAGTTTTATCTCAGTCCCTAATGCAGAATTTCCTGATGTGGAGAAATGACTTCACTAAAATTGTGATAAGTGGAATAGCCTCACATCTGAGGTGGTTGAGGCTAACACAGTAGAACAGTTTAAACATGCTTGGGATAAATATAAGGATATCCTAAATCTCAAATTAAATTGAGGGTAAATAGGGTCTAGGGTCAGTATAGTTTTAAATAAACAACTGGGCAGTCTGTAATGCTATATTGAAAATTTGCTGATACTTTTTTTTCCTGACAAATAAAAGAATACAAGGAATTTCCTCTCATTGACCCAGTGAGATTGTATCAGACATTCAACCTTCCTGGACAGGTATCTGAAATGTTATGGTCCATTGTCATAATGTTTTAAACTGTTCTTTGAGGGATCATTGCCACTATGCATTTTGCATTATTATTAATAGCATCCAATATTTCTGCAGAGACGTGCTCTGTATGACAGGAGTGTAAAGCAATGAACAGTGCACAACAGAAGAGAAAGAGAAAGCCATACCACATGCCAAAAATCTTTGTTGTTGCAACACATAATTCATAATGTGAGTGATAAAACACAGTAAATACTGAATCTTGACGTTTTAGACGCACACCAATATTCTACGTAGTGTATATACTTTGCAAAGCTAATGCTAGTATGAGTTTAAAACATCCACCATTGTACAACAGTACAATGAATAACAATAATATCTCATTCATAATTCTAAAATACTTCTTGCTGAAGCCTGATTTATTTCTTAAGTAAGTCATTAAAGAAAGATGACATTGGTTTTTTTTTTACATTTATTTTTTTTTATATTCAGATGTCCATTTACACAACAAATATTTTTAATTTGTACTTTATTATCTGTGTTTATTGAAGTTTTTGCTGAGTATTTTTACCATTATATAATACACGTCAATGGTTTTGGAATCAGAATAGGAGACGCAGATATGACATCATTGAGATTTGCTGGAGTAATGTGGGGTGTCCCTTGCACATTGATAGTGCTAGGCTAAATCTTAACCTTATTTTTGGTCTATTAACAACATTCTTTCATAGCCAGGTGACAGATGCACAAAGCAACCGCTCACTGCTTACCTGTTGTGCAAAGATTTAGGCCCGCATTCAGAGTACCGGACGTATATGTTATGAAAGATCGCTTTTACGCAATCTACGTAAGAAAAAGATACGTAGATTACGTTAAAATGCGCAGTAGTAAAAATCGCTAAACGCGTCCGGTACTCTGAATACGGGCCTTAGTACACACTGATAACAGTCTGTTGTCACCAGCACTGCACTGTCATAGGATATACAGGAAATTAAATCGGTGAAATTTTTTTGTGACTACCCAGTTGTTTTAAAAGAAGTAGGATGTAGACAGAACAGGCTGGTGTTTACAAAGATGTTGCCTGTATTGTATGGTGGTCACTATGATGCTCTCTGTATTGGGTGGTGATAACTAGGATTCTACCTGTATTGTATAGACTAGAACGCTATAAATCTATTGGGAGGGGAGTATATGGTAAAAGTACACTAACGATATGCAAAGCTTCCCACCAAACTATCCAAACTTCCAATATGTCCTTATTTTATATGAGCACACATCAAATATCTTAAGGTAAGAGTTTGTTTCCACATGGAAGGCTGAGTCCAATTTCTCCCAGGGTCACAAAATGGGACTGACCCACAGTCTTGGAAATGCATCATCACACAAAAACTCTTTGGAAAGGTGAAGAAGACTCAAAAGGACCATAACTAGCAGACTCTTGGCACCCTTCAATGCTAACAGAGCACTTCCTTAGTTAACAAGGACTGGATACAGACTTACGAAATGTGTATGTTTTCTAATCTTTGACAGCAAACTGGAAGTCTTTCTGATAGCAGAGCAGGGAGGGGTGGGTTGAGTACAGTGTGTACACTGGCTTGGAGGTATTTAAAATGTACAGTAAAGGGCATGTTTACACCCAATTCAGGAGGTCTGTATTCTGTCCTGTGCTTTAGCTTGGGAGTCACACAAAACAAGAGATATTATGAACCCTATCAATTTTCTCATTGATTAAATTAGTAATCAAATAGTAATTAGGTAAAATTGTATTGTTTATATAT
>WWET01003301.1:20418-34766 GCA_011038615.1 Limnodynastes dumerilii | reverse complement strand
TGCCATATTAGTTTCAGTTCATTCATTTGTCAAATCACAATCATGTTCATGATGTAATATGTTATGTGGAACAAGTCGCAATGTCTTAAAATGCTTTAATAACATATATAGACTTATGTCCCTTGCTGGTGGCTGATACAAAGAGCTTTATAATTGCCATAGGACCGGATTCATAGTTAGGTGTCTTTTCCGTACGGTAGCTTCTGCTGCAGAGGCTATTCTGTGGAATTGGTTATTCACATCTCCGCATGTAGGAGTGCTCTCCTCTCTGCATATTGTGGATCCGCCAGCAGGACACTACGTTAAGTATTCCACGCGTGAACCCTTCCATGCGGAATACTGAATAAGGCTTAGCTAAGCCTTTACTGTATAATTTACATGCTTATGCTCAGCCCTCATGCGTATTTCCTACGCATGGGGGATGGGAATGCCTTAGATCCGCACGAAGTGCAGCATAGGTCTATTGTGGAGATACTGGCCCGTATTCAGAGAACTGTTTTCAGTTCCGTGCGTATTTTTAGGTACATTTCAACTGCGCAATGCATAGTAACTTATTTTACATAACGTAGACTATACACGCGTAAGTGCCTCACAGACAGACTTGTGAATCGCACTTGGATATATACGTCCGGATATGCGACGCAAAAATACGCACATGAAAATTTAAATAAAAATGGGCGGGGGAAGGCATTTAAATAAAGGCATGTGGGCGCGACTAACATCAATCGCGCGTACGGGGGACACAAAACCACGCAACTGCTGACGGAGGGCTACAAGTGGTCTATGGACTCGTAAGTCACCGACAGCACGGCCGAGAGAGGGGCGTGTCATGGGTGTGAGGGAGTTTATCCTGTACCGACTGTGCGTATAATTGCGTACTTTTAAGGAAACGGATCGCTGAATATGGCCCATTGGTACTGCGCATGCGCGTAACATATGGAAGTCTGCAGGATTTCTTATGTGTGAATCCGGGCCATAGACTTTATTATTAATAGTATCCGATAAAACTTTTCACAAGCAAAATGACATTGTTTTATCTTTTTAAGCTTTAGTCCTGTAGCTTTTATAGAGATTACGTTTTCATATTATTAAAGCAAATCTAGAAAATCTGTTGTTGGCTGTCAGTGCAGCTGAACGTCACAGAAGCCCCAGCAACCCAGTAGGTTTATTATTAAGAACAACAATCTTTGGTTTGGAATAATATTGTGCTGCTTACCCATGTTGTTTATCCAGAAGGAGGACTGGTAAAGTTTCCCTTTCACCACAGTGTTACACTGTACAAGTTGGTAAAGTGGCAAGTTAGGTGATGATATTATAAAGCCGATCTTAGGGTCCCACTGCATTCCAGGATGAACAATTTCCGATTTCTTCGAAAACTGAAGGAAAGAATGAATATTATATAAGCAACCAATGGGAGAATATGCAAACAATTTATTACCTGCAATTTGTGCAATCGGATGAGTGACTATACTTTATCTTTCAGAGGGTTTTAGTTCACAACACAGTTTTAAAAGACAATTTAGGACTATCATGTAAACAACTAAAATGCATCATAAGGTACCGGTATGAAAAAAATATTATGCAATAAATGTAAAATTTGTCTTTTCATGTTTGTTCAAATCTCCAATCTTCATATGCTTTGTTAAAAGTCCCAAACTTTAAGAAATGGTCAACCCCAAAATGCGTCAGTCTGAAAGAAAGGTCTTCACCCCCCAGCCTGTTGTCTAAGGTATCTTCTCTGCTTCTATTCCATCCAGCCACCTGGAGGCTGCTGACTCACTTGCTGCTAAGATAAACTGTGCTTTAGGTATGAATGTGGACTCTTGTGTTTTATGTAGTTCATATATGTTGTTTAAAAGCAATATAATCATTCTTTATTTGTTATACTTGTGTTCATGTGTCAGTTATTAAAGTATTAACCTTTTAATTTTAACTATCATAGTATATCATAATTTTTAACATATCTTGTGGCTGTATTGCCTATGAGTCAATCTCATGTCATTCAATAACTACTAGAATCACATATTGGAGAAGTCAACGTTCTGTATGTTAGCATTCTATATCTTGTACTTAGACAAGAAATAAATATCCTATAATCTGTTGTGGAAGTTGGAAAGGAATAATGTTTTTCCATGTGTGATCTCTAATGTATTCAAGTGTCCCATAGAAAAGAATTGTATCAATTACAGTACAATTTACAGTACAATTATTCTTGAGTGAAGGTTTGGATTCAGGGCCGCATTCAGAGAACCGTTTTCCTGAGGAGTTCTCTGCGTATTTTTAGGATCGGATCAACTGCACATGCGAAGTAACTTTATTTACGTAAGTTACGTTAAATAAACCCCCGTAAGTGCTTTAGGCACGGGCATGTGAATCGCACGAGGGTGCGGATGGCCGGTGTAGAAATCCGTACTTGCAAATTTACATGAAAGTAAAGGCGTTTCGCTTTCCGTTTGGCTTTCACACATTTGAGAAAGCCAAACGAAAGGCGAAACATGCGTCAGGTACTTTCCAGCATTGAGTCTGACCGAGTCTGGACGCACCCACGTCTACTCGTCATTCCACGCAAGCACCTTCTGCTATTCTACTAATCACTGGGTGGACGTCCGTCGGTAGAAATTGGAGGAGCATTTATACCAGTGTTTATACAGTGTTACACAGAGGTATCTTTTGCTATGAGGGCTATACAAGGGAGGGCCAGATACGGACCCGGAAGGGGAAGCATGATCTTGCGATCTTTAGGTTTGTTTAAGGGCCAGATTCCTTGCATAGATTAGGGGGAGTTTGTATACCTCCTTACTGAATTTATTGGTGTAACTGTTGGCTTTCCTCACTGATTTACTACTTTATGATACATTGTGAAACATCTTTATTTTGCCTGGCTAATAATAACATTGTTTTAGAGATGTTACAATAAAGATTTTGTGTTTTAATTGACCTCAGCTGACTCTGCCTTACTGAAGGTGTGCGCGGTTTAACAATTGTATGTACCACTAGTGATTTATTTTTCATAGTAGGTACTTTCTTCCTCTTTAATTCACTGTTCAATTTTTTCAATTGTATGCTGTACCGGGATGTCCTGACCTTTTATATATAGCCATTGATTGGTGTGGGCCCCCTCCCCCTTATCTAATTTGTATTTAGTATATTTACTCTGTAATGAGAAAGTGACAGTGCAGAAAATGCTGACCCACTGGCAAGCCTGGCAACAGAAATCTTGGGGCCCGATACACTCATGTATTTGGGGTCCCCCATCCCTCCTCAATACTGTCTGCTGCAGTGGATTGCAGGGGTCTCTCTGAACCTCGGGCCTGTCACAGCTGTCCTCATTGTCTTCACTGTCGCCGGGCCTGCCCACTGGAAACAGGTATGAGCAAATGCCAACAAATTAAATAAAGTTTATAAATCATAGATGGAGATCAAGGGGAATTGTTAAGCAACTGTCTGTCTTGGGATCTGCATGTTACAATGACTTGACAGTTACTATAAAAACATGTGCCTGAAGCTTTGACCTACATATTAATTTTTTTTATTAGCGGACAATTTATCAGGAGTTAGAACATGGCTCTGTACCTTCTACCCAGGTATCAGATTCCATTGCTCAACTAAGCAGGGAGTTAGATGATTTAAGAGTTTTTAAATTGAATATGGGCTACTGTATTACAACTTCTTCTACTGACAGCCAGGACCTCTATATCCTTCCAATCTACAGGTTACAAACATAGTTTTATATTTCAAGATTAATCTTCCCCTGTGTTTCTCCTGCAATTCCGTTTCAAGCTGACTTGTGTAATTTAACAACATCCCTAAACTGAAGAATTCTCTGCAAATTACATTAAAATATAAAATTTTCCCAGTTGACCTTAAATACCAGATTTCAGTCTGTCTCTTTGTTTGGTCAGTATCGTAGCTAACATCTCTTAGTGACACATTACAGCTCCTCCACCATTCAATATTCTACTAATTGACTCCATATTTCCTTCCTCCTATGCATGTCATTCACCATAGCATGTGCACATAGTATTGGAGGAGGTGACAGGCATTTATCATCATATTTATGAACGCATCCAAAGCAAACAAAATGCCCTTCCCGCAGGAGCTGTCACTCGACACATTTTATCAGGTCACCAGTTCTCTTGTATCTCATATAAAACTGTTCTATAGTATACATACATGACGTAACTTCCACCAGACACAACTTATCTGACTTTCTTTCGCACTTCTGTGTAATGGAGGGTCATTTAGGCCTGGAAGCCATTAAAATCCTAGGGTTAGGGGATCAGCCGAGCAAAGGTCAGTTCATTTAGCGCACACAAAGTGAGGTGGAGCAGGGGTGTTTTAAGAAGTGAGGGGGTCCTTGTGCAGGATTTGTACATGAGCCCCCCCCCTTAAAGACCGCATTTACGCAATCTACGTAACAAAACGATACATAGATTACGTAAAATAGTTACTACGTGTGAGTAGTAGCTATTTCCGGTAAATTACAGACGTATGTGCAATACATCCGGGGGTGTGAATCTGGGCCAATAATGATCTACTTTCCCTCCCCTCCATCATAAATGATTGTAATATTTATTTCCAACACACTGATATAGTATAAATTCATATAAATATCATAAAAGGTAGTATTTATTTCATACAATCTGTATAAACAGCAATGTCAGCAATGAAACAAAAGGGTCTGGTAGAATTTCTAGAACAATTGTCTGAGAACCTACATTTTTGTCACATTTTTTTTTCTTACCAGGTAATAATTGTCAGCTTTATTTTGGATGTTCTATATTTACTCATTGCATGTGTACTCCCCTTCCTGGGCTTCCTTTATGAACAGGAAGCCGACTGAATGTCTCCACACGACTCCATCATTTCCTTGCAAGAACTAGAATTCTCGGACTAGACGTTCTACCTTACATGTAATGAGCATAAAATCAATTTGACAGATGATATGCAGGTTGTAATAAATTTAATGACCATAGCCAAGAGGTACAGATATTCTAGGGATACCAATTGACTAAACAAGCCAGGGATTCAATTAATATTTTAAGGATTATGAACCTTGGGCTGGATCCAGACTCAAGTAAGTGCTTGAACTTAGTTACTTCTGGGCTAAACCATGTTGATTGCATGGGAACAATACTTCATCTGTTGCAAACAGTAATAGAGATGAGAGGTGATGTTTCCTATCCCAAGTCTAAATAACAGTGTAATAGTAAAGCTGGTCAGTATCTGTGTGCAGTAAGCAATTCAAAGATATATCCCTACATGCAAAGAATACAATTTACTTGACTCCCCCTGCAATCAACATGGTTTAGCCCAGGAGTAACTAAGTTCAAGCACTTACTTGAGTCTGGATCCAGCCCCTTATGTTTAAATGTGATTTTACCTAATAATATCTAAATAAAAATGATATAAAAATGACTGCATCCAGGAATATAAGGGTAGTGATTATAGGGTATAGTGCATGTGGGGAACTATTTTGTTGTCCACAGTTTGAATGCCCAATGCCATTTTATAAAGGAATGCTTCTCTGGTCTGTACCACTGGAGATTCTAAGAAACTTGTTCTCTGTTTGTGTGTGCTACACAAGTAGTATTTCTGTAGCTAGCTTAATTTGAAAGAGTAAAAATTCATTGTCACCACCACCTTGAAATGCTAGTCCATGGTCTCTCCCTTTTAAACAGGTGGATAGTGCAGAAATGAAGGAATCAAATTAGCCTCAGAGCAGCAATAATGAAGCTGTATACACATTATTGTTTACTATGTTAAAGACAGAATAAATAAAGCTGATAAAATCATTCTAAATGCATATATTTAAAATAATATTGGGGTAGATCCAGACCTACACGCTTGATACGTTACATAGCATAGCATATTTACATAGCATAGCGTATTTACAAAGGGGAGTGCCTAGGGGAGTGCTTAGAAGGTGCGTCAGCGTAAATACACTACGCTATGTAACATATCAAGTGCGTAGGTCTGGATCTACTCCCCTACCTCAACTTTACACAGCATAAGTACTGACGTAGTATAGGCCTCACGTACTTACAAGCCTAAACACGCCCATACTGTGCGATTTAAATGCCTCACTTCGCCTCCGAAGCATAATTACGGGTGTCGTATGGCTATTGATACGTGACTGGCCCTTACGCTCTGAGTTACGCGGCGTAACATCTGCTGTGCGCATGCGCAGTAAGTACTAATGTACCCATTGTGTGCAATGCAGTCATATTTGGACATATTTTTAGCGGTCACGTATTACTGCTTTTGCAGTCACACATAATAACAATAACAATATCTAGTTACGAGATGTCACTAACTATGAATGCACAGAAATATTGAAATTCATATAATATCCAGATTTGCAATGAGAACACAAATGTATACATGGATACAGTAAATGGTAGGAACTTGAGGTTATAGTCAATCACTCATGTACGCTACTAAAACAGTCCTGCATACTCTCCAACATTTTTTAATAGAAAATAGGTACACATGGGGGGGGGCATGTCTATAAAGGGAGCATGGCTTGTCTCATAAAGGGGTGTGGCTTGTCTCATAAAGGGGTGTGGCTTTAATCGGCTCTCATTTGCATGTATGATAAGGTGTAAATTCTCATTTTACACCTTTTCATATCAGCTAAGAACTCACAGGAGAGGGTCTTGTCACTTTAGCAGAGCTGTAGGAGTCTGTCCCCGCAGCTCTGCTATAGTGATCAGATGCTGCATGACTGAAAAAAGAGTATAGCAGGGAGGGAACTGCCAGACCAGAATTCGGTGCAGGAGCCCTTTTAGCCGGTACAGATCATTAAGGCCTATCCTTGTTTAAGAAATCTAGCTTTCGTACACTAAGTGAAAGTCAGCTGAACATTGGTATTGCGCATGTGCAGTACTAATATTACCGTATCGGAGCACTGCCACGCAATGCTGCGTTCCATGTAGGAAATTATTTCTGCAAGGGGGCAGCAGGGCCACCCACAATGCGTATGAGATAAGCATGGTGGGTGGATTAAGGCATGTAAATCATACAGTAAGGGCTGTATGTGGAATAGTTAGTTAGCCCCTGATATATGGTTTCACCCTGCTCTCTTATGTGCGGTAATGTGAATCAGACATTTTGTACGTTGGCTGCGGAGGCTATGTATGGAATTTCAGGAAGTAAATCTGGACCAGGTCCATAATTACCAAGCAGAATAGTCTTAGTAAAGAAACAAAAGATCTCACCTACCAAGCAACAAGTTATTGGGAGGTCCTGACCTTCTGTTCAACTGGAAACATAACTCTGTATCTTTGCCTACCTTTGATGTTATTTACTACCTATATACATTGTATAAAGCATCCAGCTCTGCCGTCTAAAGGGGAGAGTATTATAATGTCTGCTTGTGTTCTGCTGCTAGCCACATCTGTGCAACACCTTGGCTTTGGAGGGATTTTTAAATCCGATCTTTAGAAAACATATTTGCTAATAAAAGCTCTTTTGTGCTTTGGAGCCACACCAATTGCACAAGACTTCTACTTATTTACCTTTAATATTTACAACACCACAACTTCTAAAGATAACAAGCCTAACCCTAAGACTCCCCTCCCTGTAGCCTAACCCTAAGACTCCCCTGCCTGTAGCCTAACCCTAAGACTTCCCTTTCCCTTAGCCTAACCCTAAGACTCCCTTCCCCGCAGGCTGAACCTAACCCTCCTCTTCTTTAACCCTAACCCTCCCTTCCCCAGAGCCTAACCCTAAAACTAAAAGTCCTCACCTCTCTGGCGACTTCCAATGCAATGGGTCTGGCGGCCTGCAAAAAATTAATGGGTAAGTATGGTCGATCAGCATACTTACCCTTTCTAAAAAAAATAATCAAAAAAGGCTGTCTTTTTTAAATAGAGACAGACGAAAATCATTTTTTCGGGAGTTTAGGTTGCAGCCTAACGTCCCCCCATGCCGCCCCCCCCCCAGCCTAACTCTAAGTCCCCGGCAGTGGCGCCTCCAAAAAAGAATGGGTGAGTATGCGAATAACATACTCATCCATTCATTAAAAAATTCTGAAGCAACTTTCGGCTGTCCCTATTTCGCAATGAGAGGATTCGCAGCGGGGTCTCGCAACTAGTTTTTGGCTGTCTCTACAGTAGTTCTGAAAGCAGCATTTCAAGGCAGCGACTCCCACCTGCTGCTTAGTGAATAGCTCTAAATTAGATAATGCTTTAAATCTACCACAGCTGTTTTATGTGGGAAATTATTCCTATTTGTAGCTTCAGAGCAGAACACTAGAAAGAATTATGACAGTGATTCAGATAATACATCTTTTAAAGCATTGTATCACTAACATAACTTTAGAGCACAAAATTTGTAATTGATCAGCGTAAAATTCTTTTCAGGCTAGCCTGCCAATTTCAACAGACTTTACATAGCGGCCTGAGAGAAACATGCCCAAACTGCAATTAAACAATTTGAAACAGAAACACAACTTCAACAGACTGTCACTTCAAAAAGAATTATAGTTTGCTAATCCTGTCAAAGCAGAATCAATGTAGAGAAAGCAAAGGTACGGCATGCATTAACCTTGTAGATGCCTCCTGTACAAGGCATCAATAAATCCTCTTGGGTGGAATAAGTGGAATAAACCACATCTGGTTAATCATTTGAGCAATGTTATTAATCCTATTGTCATATATTCAAACACCTAATGCCTTAGGACAAATCATTTGTCTGTATTACAGGATGACTACATAATGCAACTCAAGTGTCATGAATCACGAGCCAGTAAAATCATTAGCCACGTCATAAATTATCCCCAAAATCTAAATAATGATTAAAATGTCAATAAGAACACATTATGTGACATGAAAAAAATAAACTGCTGGAGGTAATTGCAAAATATGATAGGATTCGTACAGCTTAAATAGTTCTTAAAAAGTATCTCCTATATAAACTTTTTCTATTTCATTGTATAGAGCCAAAAAAAAGAGTCTCTCACAGACTGCACAGACTTAAAGGTAGATGAACTAAAATATTTAAGTTGTTGACAGTAGCAACCAATCAGATTCTAGTTAACATTTACCAATGAAAAATACTGTACAGATATCATAAAGTTACCCAGTACTAACAACCTTTTAGTTTATACTGAAGGTAAACTATAAACACACTATGGAGTTATTAATGACTTTTACCTATCAGTGTTATTTTCTTGCATTCCAAACACCAGTTTCATGTTTCATTTTGTTTCATATAATGTAAAATAATGTATAAGAGGCAGTAAATGTTCATGGATATATTTGTATATACACATTTAAGTGGTTATTGTTTCCAAATGCAGACAAGTGACTCTGGGATTTATCTAATGGAAGGAAATTTGGTACAATTTCCTGAAACTGACTGTTCATTTAAAAGAAACAAAAAAAAAACCCACCAGCCCATTGTTTAAATAATATAATTGTAAGATAAATATTACTGAGTATGTAAAAAAAATCTGTAATAAGACAACAATGTGCAGTACAATAATAATAATGACCCGTATTCAGACTTACCGGACGTATAACATAAATGTCCGGTGTTTAGCGTTTTTTACTGCTGCGCATGCGTAGTAATTTTGTAACGTAATCTACGTATCTTTTTCTTACGTAGATTGCGTAAATGCGTTCTTTCAGTAGTAAAAATCGCTAAATACCGGACGTATATATGTTATACATCCGGTACTCTGAATACGGGCCAATGTAACCATCCTATTTGTGTTTATGAAATGAAAAATCAACATCAGGCTTTTACAGTTTTCTTCCTGGACCCACAGGAAAGACTAAAACATTTTCAACATCTCTACTGTGGGACATCTTTGACTTACATAATGCAAGGTGACATTGAATTCGTGGGAGCTGACCCGGCAGGGGATAATCATTTTATTTGGAGCAACCGAGTATGAAAAACCGGGTGTCTCTGTATTCATCTCTAGGAATGGCTGTGTATCATCTGCATGAAAGAAAGCACAAGTTAGGTCAGTCTGACAGAGAGATAGAAATGGCATATTTCTGCACATACACAGAACCGTGTGGTTGATACAAAGTGTGTGTTTTGTTACAGGCAATGCTGGGGAAGTGTTTCCACAGACACGTCTTCACTGTACTCAGTGTCTGTCAGACGTGCCTTGCCTGGTCTGCCGCTTCAGATGCATGCTGGCCTACCTTTATGAATTGGCCCACTCAGGACTTGCACATATGCATCCACACATTATCTGGACAATCCAATCTAACTCAACGCAGTTATAAAACCAAAGTCCATTCATATTTATAATAAAATAATGATAATGGGCCTGATTCAGATCTCTGTGCGACTTAAGTACACAAATAGATTTGTAATTAAACACGGAGGAGGGGAGTGAATGCCCCTGACACGTAACATTTGGTGTGCGCATGCGCCGATGTGAAGCAGACTTACACAAATGACTTGTATAATTTCTCTTCCATCCCTAATTATGAATCAGGCCCAATATTATCTATCAATCATACTCACTAAATTCTACACTCACAGTATTGTGAAATAAATGTCAAAGAATATAGATATATATGGGCAAGATTCAGACCTCTGAGTTTTTTATACTCCCGGAGGTCTGGCAGTCTGCCCGGAAGAGGGACATAAACTCCCCTGTCACTGCCCTCTCTTGTGCTGTTAAGGCAGCACTTATGCTTCCATAACCCTGCCATAGGTGTCCCATGTGGATCAGTGGTTCGTGCGTTCGCTGATCCGCACGGAACACTAAACCCCACCCTTACTGTATAATTTGCATTTCCGCCTGGAGATCCGATGCATAACATGTGGCATACACATTGCCAAATAATCACCCAATCAGCGTGCAGAAGTCGGGTGACTTTATTAAGTCTAAATCCGGCTGTGTGTTTTTACCATTCTTAATAAGATATATGGCTGTGTTATCACCCACAGTACAACATCACTCCTTCAAGGCGTCAACATTCTACAAGTGGAAGCAACATTTTCGTTTTGATTGTATGAATGTGATATATGCATCCTACAAGGGAATAGCAATGCCCTCTACACCTTTTTACTTCAGGAAATAAAACCCAGCCCCAGCCCCACAGCAACAAATGTTATATAAAGCATACGTGACTGCTATTGTCCAAAGAGATTGGAAGGAAATCATGAGAAGAAATAAACAGAGTTCAAGTGCTCATCACTGTGTTGATGTTACCCCCTCTGTTGTTTTCGCTGCCCAAAGCTCCTATTCTGTGAATTTCACTATTATTTCTGTACAAAAATAAATGAGTAAAAGAAAGCCAAAAAGATCTTTGAAATAGTGCCATTGCGAACTCACAATTTCATTGCCATAAATTGGTTGATTGCACATAATTGTACTTGTAGTTCATTCCACATCCGTTGCTCTGAGATGGTTTCTAAGAGGATTTTTTTTTAAATACTGATAACATCTTTAAAGAGTTTTTGCTTAAACATGGGATTGGAGAGCCCACTATTGCTTTTGTGTAGGAGTCAATGCATTTTTTATTTTGATATTTACAACAAGAAAAAGTATAGAAAAGGACCATGAATATTTTGTTGTAGAATGCAAAATCAAAGTAATAAACAGATGGACAAATTCATTGTAATTACCCGAAGGATGAACAAAGCTCTAATCGCAGGGTTGCCGACTTTTAACAGCTTCCCTCTAGGAGATCCCCGAGGGAAGCTATAGATGCATGCAGGGGGCGTGGCTTAATGACGCAATTTATGCAAATCACTTCATTAAGCCTGCCCACTGCCTAATACTTACCAGTTTTTTAGCTGTAATAGGGATCGGATGGGACTTGATGGCGCAAATTGCATCATCAAGTCCATTCCTGTCCCTAGCAACACTAGTATACTAGTGGTGCTAGGTAGGGGGGCAGGACTTGAGGCCATGGTTTCCATGAAACCACGGGCCTCAAGTCACTTGCGGGAGATTTGCAGGCTTTCCTGGGATACCGGGAGAACTGCCCCAACTTTTGGGAGTATCCTGGACATTCCGGAAAAGTCGGCAACCCTGCCTAATCCTGACATTTTTGGTCAAATGTATATAATAGAAGATTGGTTTCTCCTGAACCCAGAACACCATAATCTCTAGAATGAGGAAACAGAATGCAAGTAAAGTCATAGGGCCAGATTTACTAAGCTTTGGAAAAGTGGAGATGTTGCCCATAGCAACCAATCAGATTCTAGCTGACATTCTCTAGTATGTAATAGGAAAGTGAGAGCTAAAATCTGATTGGTTTCTATGGGCAACATCTCCACTTTTCCAAACCCTCAGCTTAGTAAATCTGGCCCATAGGCTTTAAAAGAGACCCTTAACAAAGGACAACACATGTTAACCTATTTATCACCTGAAGAACACATTAATATATATTCATGTCAAGCAAAAGAGCTTGCGTTTTCACATTTTCACAGATATTATAGTTTGACATTAATGAAGTGGAACAAGGTCAAAGGGTTAGTAAACGATTTAGGCAGTTTGTAATGTTAAAGGTCTAATCGTTGCTGTTACACAGTGCCAGTGTGTGGGGTCACAGATCAAGTGTAAAGAAACACCTGTGGACAGATCCTGTCCAACTCAAACAGAAGCTACAGTACTAAAGGAAATCTTATACAGGGAACTGGAAGAATTTTCCTCCCATATGCCCCAGTGAAAAAATATTCCTTTTTTGACTGACATTGCTTCCCAGGATTTGGCAAGTTGAATTCTTATGGATATTAGTAGGGTCAATTTTCACAACACTGGCTTGGAGCTTGTATTTAATAAAATAAAAACATAAATGTGTATATTTTAATAGCATAGGACCTGATCCATATCCCCATCCAACAACTGATTTACGCATGCAAAGTGCGTAAGTTGGGTGTCTGTACAGAGGTGCGCATGTGCCAGGCAGATGTTCGATAATGGATCTCCAGGCTTATGGAACTTCGTAAGGTGGGCGGGGACTATTTAAATTGTACAGCAGGGGCAGGTTTTAATGGTTCTGTGCGGATTAGCGGATATTTGAACCACTGATCCTTATGGCTGCGTTACTCATGTACAGTCTACCCGAAAGAGGGCGTGGCAGGTATACACTCCCCTTTTCCGTGTGGACTGCCAGACCTCCGCTGGATCACATCCACACTCCTGATTCTCCAACATTGTATTGAGTTGTCATCATGTGTCTGGAACGGTGGAAGACTTGTCATAACAACATACCACACATGCACAGCTAAGGCAAGCTCCAGGCAATGCCCCATCCAGAAAGCAGGAGACACTATCACCTGTTTCTCAGACTGGAGGCAGGGCCGGATTGAGGGCCATATAGGCCTGGGGCAGAACATTTTCAAGGGCCCACAGATTATGCTTTGGAGGAGAATGTCAGTTCCCTGACATTTATCCTTATGCACTGTAGTGGGAAGCCTGGAGATCTGCAGTGTGTGGGGGCCTATTTTTTGATGGAGGCCTGGGACAATAGTCCCATTAGCCCCATTGTTAATCTGGCCCTGGCTGAAGTTGTGTTATGGGACTTTGTCCTGTGTAGCCAAGCACCAAACTCCATGAGTAGCACGGACATTGATATGGAAAGGCAACAACCTTCTTCAGCTCAGACAGCAGTGCTCCATACAGGGATGCTACTAGGACATTACAAAATTAGGTTAGTGATTTAGGACCTGATTCAGACTTACGAAAGTTCTTAAAATAAGAACTTAAAGTCATTCCAAAACCATGTTGTTTTCAGGGGGAGTCAAGTAAATTGTATTATTTGCATGCAGGACTACATCTTTGAATTGCTTACTGAAAACAGATACTGACCAGCTTTACTATTATACTGTTATTTAGACTTGGGCTGGGAAGTATCACCTCTCAACACTAGTTGGCAACAGATTAAATATGACACCCCCTGCAATCAACATGGTTTAGCCCAGGAGTGACTTATTCTAAGAAGCTTCTTAAGTGTGAATCAGGACCTTAGTGTTTTTATCTGCGCTCTAATCATCAATGTGGTGCCTAAGGCTCTGCCTTTAGGAGGCAATCAGATGGAAAATGTAGCTGACATGGCCATTACACTCTATCTATATATAAATAAATATGAACAAGTGTATAAGGTAATTTAAATAGCTGGTTAGAGGTGAGCTGTTAATTGTGCTTAGCATGACAAACTATTTTAATGAACCATACAAGGTGCTTTCTGTGGCAATGTTACTCATAACAATGGTAAAATATCTTAGCAGGGTGTTGTTTGACAGCAGTTAGATTCCAGCACTAGAGGCATAAAACAGCCCACCGCCTCTGTAACAGCAGGGCCCTTATCTACACCCTATCTGATTACAGTACATTCCAACCAGACGTAGGTACTCGAAGCAGGAAT
>WWET01003301.1:7724-20396 GCA_011038615.1 Limnodynastes dumerilii | reverse complement strand
GAATTTGTTAATGAAGAAAACAACAGGGAATCGTTCAAGGCTCAAACTGATGACAAATGAAAGATAATAATATTTATATATTTGGGTTTGCATCATGGGGATCTTCCTTTCAAATATGACAGCAAGACTCCAGCAATTGGTCATTCCAAGGTCAATGGGTTATGTTTAGTCATCATTTGACCAGAACTGTCAGTTGTTCAGTAGTGCTGAGGTTGGCCTTTTGCAATGTACTATGCAGTAGGGAAATTGGAACATTTACTGTATGCAAGTCATGCGCTATATTATGCGTGGGTGGCCGTGGCAAATGAAAGAATCCCCCCAAGGGACAGATTATTTATAATTGGTTTCAAGTGTGCCTTTATTTTACATATGCATCGTACTACATAATGAAAAAAGTCAGGCAAAAATAATGAATATTTTAAAAAGTTCATTTAAAATGTAATAGTGAAAATATAAGATCCTACTTACCTTTTACATACAAATATATTATACGTTGGAGCCATTTGTCTCTTTTGATCTTATAGAGGCATGAAATGTAGCCAGTGTCTGAGACCTGGGCATTGGTAAGTCTTAAGTGGCTGCAGGTATGTTGTGCGTTTGGCTTCTGGCATTGATCCTCCTCTATAGTCATTCTACTGTTGTTCAAAGCCATATTTTCCCATTGCCATGTCAGGGGAGCAGCTCCTCTTTAAAAAATATTACAAGGATATGTATCATTAGCACGCTGAGCTATAGCTGGGAGTGACGTCACTCCAGTCATATACTTATCACATAAACAAGTCACTATGGCATCATATGCTTTATGATTCCTATATAATCATTTAGGAAGCACATAAAAGAATAGCAAACAGACATATATTTTAAAGATTATAGACTTAAATCAGATTCTGAGATAAACTGCTCATTTTCATCGTTGTGAATATTAACTTAACTTAGTAACAGTTGATGAAGTTGAAAAAAGACAATGGTCCATCAAGTTCAACCTCTGCATTTATTACTATTACTATCCATGTATATATATATGATATATGCGATACACACCAAGCTACAGTAGCTCAGACTACTCATATTTTTCAAATAAACAATGAATTAATGTACAGATTCCTTTGTGTATTATGTGCATATATACTATACTTATATACATATACATTGCATTCATATATACATACATAAATACAGATGTATAATTACAAATGGTTATGTACCCATCTAATACTTTTATAATCCATATCTGTTTATACAAAAACAATCTTTGTGAAATGTCAGCTGTTATGCACCTATCTCTCAACTTACAAAGGTCTTAGCAAGTGACTTCTCCTGGAATGTTTTACAATTAGAAGATCATCTGATAAGATGAGGATGTAGGGCTGAGGCCTTTAACCCAAAGGAAAAGCCACCAATATAAAAAAAAAATAGATGGATTGCAGTTTAAAGTCAATGGGTCTTTTGCGACACCCACCAAATGATTCCCCTCCTCTTTCCTTCCCAGAAACGGATTTGGCTTCCAGATGAGACTGTCTGCCTGCCGCCTTCCTGAGGGTGATGCTGTGGCGGAGGTGATCATCTGGAGAGCACTTCCAGCCACTGAGTGACATGAACACTCGCTGTGTCAGCTTGTGACACCCACATATAATCACACATTCCCACGCAGGCACAGGGCGTCTGTGTCTGGCAAGAACTATAGACAGATGACCTCTATAAACAGGGTGAAGTTCATACGATTCTGCTGATAAAAGTTCTTTTATTTTTATCATAATATTTATTCTTATGTCGCCAGTTTTATTTCATGTCATATGAGGATGTGGGAGACAAAAAATGAGTTTCAATGGTTTATAATACCTTAAGTAGCACCTGTTAGATAAATATTGACCAAACAAGGAAATACAATTTACAAAAGTAACAGTAATAGTCAAAATTTATATAAAGCCATTTTAATATACTTAAAAAAAAAGTCCTCAATCTGGGTCATACCTTCACGACAACCCCCTGTGACTCGTTTCCATAGACTTTTTCTTTCTTTCATTGTATTTTCCTTCCTACTATTGCCCTCCAGTCCTGTTTCTCATACCTGTCCTCCTAGCCACAGGCCGTTCTCATGCCAGTACTACATATCATCACTGTCTTCTTAATGACTGCACCTTTAATACTATGATATCTATTTATACTCTGTAAGTTTGTTATAGAATGTTCATTGTATCATTTAGTGTGTACTCTCTTGATGAACATTGTATACAGGTATGTAACGTTTGTGGAGAGTAATAAATGTACATCCATTTTAATTATTATACTATACTGAATGTAAATATATTCATAACATCGTTAGTTCTATATGCCAGCATTGCATTCCTTTCTGAGGAAAAGTCTACATCAAGTTATGCCCATACCACTGGGGGACAAGTTTAGGTAACTAAACAGTTCATAGCGAATTCAAAGACTGCATCTATAGCCCCATATTACAATCATATGTGAATTGTTATGGACTGATTTACATATGGAGGTATGGAGCACAAATGGTCATTGACTAATAAACCTGTGCAAGAAGATCTAGGACTAACAACTTTCATGTGCAGCTCATTTCAAAATAGGGGCTTGACAGATCTTCCAAATTGCTAAGTTAGGGAGTATTAAATACATAAATAAGTTTCATAATGTTGTAACGTGGATTATTGCTAGGCCTTCTCAGTCTACAGTGAGATGATACTGATCTATGCATTGTTCAATGTAACCTGCTATTGCACCCTTATCAGCTGGCGACCTGCATATTATACCCATACCAGTTGGTATGAACTGTATGCATCCTGACAGTGACTTGCATATTACAAAATTACCTGCTGTTCATTATAGCTTGACAATGACCTACTACTATGTACAATGAAACTTGACCGTGACCTTCACATAACATCCTTACCTGATGGCATGTACACATTCTGGACCAGATTCCGAGTTTAAAAATTGAGAGGAAGGTTACACCTGGGCAAAACCATGTTGATTTCAGGGGGAGTCAAATTAGTTTTATTCTATGCATGCAGGGGGAATACTTTGCTTTTGCGTATTGCACACAGATAGTGACCAGCTTCACTATTACACTGTTATTTAGACTTGGGCTGGGAAACATCACCTTTAAACACTTACTCTGTTTGAAACAGATAAAATTTGACTCCCTTGAAATCAACATGGTTTTGCCCAGGTGTAACTTTCCCCTCTTATTTTCAAACTCTGAATCAGGGCCTCTGACAGTAAATTACATATTACACAGTGTAGCTACAGCACCATACAATATAGCCAGTGCGTGACTTGCATATTACACCCTTACCTGCAGAAAAAAGTGTAGTGTTTCCCCACCATGATTTCAATGTGATCCTTTCCTTTTATCAGCTGCTGTTTAGATATTTCCTTATCCCTGTGACGATCTGTAAAGACATAGAATAAATGTCATTTATCATATCATATCATATCATGTCTTGTCATAACAATTATTAAAGTTTTAATCTGAATGGCATTTCATATAGCAGTAAGAGAAGTGGAGATATGACCACTTTGTACAAGCCCACAATAAGCACATGTTGTAATTATCAAATACAAAGTATTAAATTCTATATATATTGATCCTGTCTAAGAAAATTGATGCATTGAAAAGTCAAACAAGAAGCTAAAAAAAAAGTCCCAATACATATAAGTGTGGTTAGATTATAGACAGCGACATTAAACAGGCATTTCCCGGTTCAATACTTTTTATTGTTCTGTCAAGAGAGAGGTATTTGTCAAGTCCTTACACATGTTTTTCCAGCTGAAGAATCTTTTCTTCTGTGTGTTTATGTTATACAGTCACTTCTAATTGTATCAGACATATTGACCCACATAAAAACAGCAAGTGGAAATATAATAACCAAGTAAGTTACGAAAGGGACATAACAATTGGTATGTATATTGTTTATTTATGTTCTCTTTATAAGCGATACTTTCCCAGCTAAACCTGGTTACACTTATCAACTCTGCCTGAATTGTCGGGAGGCTGCCAGATTGGAGACAATTTATCAACTTTCAAAGTTATATTTTTAAATGTAACTTTTTAAAGTAATAATAATTGCATAAAATATGAAACTTAAAACTCTCTTGAGTGTGCAGAAAACAATTCACAGGCCAAGACTGTTCTTGCCAACCAGTGTTTCTTGGGGTTTCAGCATGTCACTCACCCTTCCCAATGTAACGGTAGTTATCATGAAGGGTGAGGTGTATGCAGTACCATCATGTACCAGAGGGTATTTTGGCTTTACACTGTGGCAGCACAGCACGAGCACATAGAACTACTCTCCATGCACATTACCTGCTTTAACTAATGTATGTGAGGGGTTTTCTGGTTCTATTTGACATCCGTTTCCCCTTATTTCCATAATGGAAATTACCTAATAATAATCATGGGCCAGATCCTGAGCTAAAGTACGCTATCCGATAACGTCAAATCGGCTGCTTGTATTTATAGCGCATGCGCACGGCAGATGTTATACCACATAACTCCTAACGTACGTACCATCAGTGTAAATACAAAGGAAGAGGGAGGGGCATCCATACGACACCCGTAATTACGCTTTGGAAGCGGAGGGAGGCATTTAAATTGGACAGTATGGGCTGGGTTAGACCGTCGCGTACGTAAATCCATTACGTACGTCAGTAGTTACGCTATGGAAAGTTAAGGTAGGGTTTGGGAAGCGTAAAATGGCCAAAGTACATACCAGCGAGGGGAGTGCCTAGGGGAGTGCATAGAAATGACGCTACACAATGTAACATAACAAGCACTTATGTTTGGATCTACCCCTATATCACTATCTACAGAGCTGTGCTACCAGCACTGGAAAATGTGCTTGAGTTGTGCTAATGGCTGCTTGGTCATGCTTATTGCTTTGTAATTGGTTTCTAAAATTACTACAGGACATCGTCATACATCAAGTTAGAGGTATGATGACATCACGATCGGTCTCTTTCTCTATGCAAATACAGGTGACGAAAAGGAGAGCTATTAACACATTAGGTCGTAATGTACTAATAGAACATTTTAAATGTATCAAAACATTGTAGCACTGTCTAGACCAACTTCTGCTAAATATCGATTATTTGCACCTGCTCCTGACGACTATGAATGATACAACTTTCTCATGTGTATATATGCATGTCTCTGGCATATATACCCTTACTTTAGTTACATGTTAGAACACCCCTAATCCATTTTATTTCATGCATCCCAGAATAGTCAAACCTCATGGGAGTATTTGTGGCATTTCAGGATCCAAGTACATGTAGTAAATTATTTATTATCGTGAGTACATGTAGTACTTATTTATTATCGTGAGTACATGTAGTACTTATTTATTATCGTGAGTACATGTGGTACTTATTTATTATCGTGAGTACATGTGGTACTTATTTATTATCGTAAGTACATGTAGTACTTATTTATTATCGTGAGTACATGTAGTACTCATTTAGTATTGTAAGTGCATTTAGTACTCATTTAGTTCTGTAAGTACAATTAGTACTCATTTAGTATTGTACTCTCTCTGTATCATCCTTTTTACTTTTCTAATATTTAAATGATATGTGAACATTGGGTTATATCTACATTTTTTTTCGTGTTGTAAACTAATATTATGTTGAGTCTTATTTTTGATGGATGAGAAAATGCACATTTATGTAGCCCCTATACTGTAGGTTTAATATATAAAACTAAAACACCAAAAAAAACTTTTTATTAAAATCTCAATGAAGAAACCTATTTATTAGTTGCCACTTGCAGATAATTTAAAATGCCATATCTCACATTTGTAACACAATTTTCACATAGCATGCTTCCAATATGCTAAGCCACATGACATTATCCAGTGGTTCTATTACAAAAACCTAAAAAACAACCCACATAGAAATCTTGTTATGTGTTGCCAGACTGAGACACCGAGTATAGTATCATGTAATTATAAACTGTAAAATACTTAGGTTTTAGAAGATAAGGTATTGTACATTGATACACTGTTATAAAATCTGGGGTGCCTTATAAAAATCATGATTATGGTAGTAATAAAATATATCAAAAGTAATATATCTGAAGATAACACTGCTAGCGCTTCACTATGAGCAGCAACAGCACAAAGTTTAGGGGTGTTTTCCACTCCACCCCAAAACAAGGCTCAGAATATCCAGGCCCCTATATGTATTATAATAAAACCACAATGATATCAATTGTGCTCAAGACACATAGAATAAAAACAGAAACGTTCCTCAATAAAGAAAAAGTTCAAAGAAAGTTGAGATCTATGGAAGATATATTCAGACCTTTAGTCCCGATTTTCTCAAGTCCCGAGATCCTTCCTTCGAACACTTGGGGGGTAATTTCTAAGTCCAGCTCTCCACTCAGGTATCCCTGTTGTTATCTCCCTTAATGCAGGCTCATACACGAAAACAGTGCTACCCTCCTCTCCTTTATGATCGCGTTTGTTCCGTCCCGTCAAGAAAATAAATAGTAATAGTGTGATACGTTCAGGGGCATTTTTAGAAATGAAGAGGCCCATGCGCAGACCCCCCACACGGGTCCCCCCTCCCCAGACGGGCCCCCCCTCTTCTTCTTCCCAACCCCATCTAGGCTATAGACTATATCTATACAAACAGTGATGGTCTCCACCAGCCTACCGTTCCCAACAGTGCACTGCGTGCGGGCATCACGCGGGGATGTCAGGCGTGCGTGCACTGCGCAGACTCACGCTATGCAAACAAAAGAGGAGCGTGAGGCACTGTTGGGAACAGAAGACTGGTGGAGACCGTCACCATTTGTACAGATATAGGTGGTACTGGGATCCTCCACTGGGTGCAGGGTGAGTGCCACAGGTGGCCCCCTTGTCTGCGGGGGCCCGTGTGCACTGCACACTTTGCACCCATGGTAGATACGCCACTGGATAGGTTCTAGTAACAAATCCTTACATATAGACTATTATACTCACACTTTGAATCTCTTGGTATTATAGCATATCTCAGATGTCTCTGAGCAGAGCACAGGGAAAGAAACACAGAAAAAGGGCACAGAGACCCTTGTATGGTACGTAAGCCTCGATACAAGAGGAGGAGTGGGTGAGTTTGATACCATCCGTGGAGTTACTGTCTCCGGTGACGACGTACCATACAAGTGTCTCTGTGCCCTTTTTCTGTGTTTCTTTCCCTGGGTTCTGCTGTTCGGCGAGGAGGGGAGAGTGGGAGAGAGGAGAGGAGACGGTCGTGGATGGTGCTTCGTGATCGCTGAGAGACATCTGAGATATGCTATAATACCAAGAGATTCAAAGTGTGAGTATAATAGTCTATATGTAAGGATTTGTTACCGGAACTATTACTATTTCTTTTCTTGATGGAACAAACACGATCATAAAGGAGAGGAGGGTACCACTGTTTTCGTGTATGAGCCTGCATTAAGGGAGATAACACGGATACCTGAGTGGAGAGCTGGACTTAGAAATTACCTCCCAGTGTTCAAAGGAAGGATCTCGGGACTTGAGAAAATCGGGACTAAAGGTCTGAATGTATCTTCCATAGATTTGAACTGTCTTTGAACTTTTTTCATTGAGGAACGTTTCTGTTTTTATTCTGTGTGTCTTGAGCGCATTTGATATCATTGTGGTTTTATTATAGTAATAAAATATGAATACAAGCATTTTATCTGTTTAGCTTGAAGAATCAGT
Organism: Limnodynastes dumerilii; assembly: GCA_011038615.1. Lineage (NCBI taxonomy): Eukaryota > Metazoa > Chordata > Amphibia > Anura > Limnodynastidae > Limnodynastes > Limnodynastes dumerilii. The sequence goes on along the minus strand of WWET01003301.1, from coordinate 12,684 downwards.
ACAGTGGTTAGCACTTCTGCCTCACAGCACTGAGGTCATAAGTTCATTTCCTGAACAAGGACTTATCTGTGTGGAGTTTATATAAACTGTAAATGTGGTTTCTGAATAGTTTGTAAAACAGTGTGTAATATGATGGCACTGTAAATAAATAAATCAGCTATTGTGCAACTTAAAAATGTATGCTACCCAGTACAGCTCTCAACCACATTATCATCTTAATTGTCAGTAAGCAAGAAAACATTCTATGGAGTGCTTGGGCATGGATAGGAAAGAATGTGTAGCAAGTCATGTTAACCTTTGCCGAGCAGGATTTAGTCAGAGGCATTGGCCTAGCTGCAAAACTATTACAAAATATTTGCCCTGTGTGAAAAGTTTGGTGGCCCTGGTGATGATTGGGTCTATAAAATCTTTAACTACCCACATAGTATGTTCACAGCATTGTAACAACAGCTTACACTTTAAGAAAACTTTCTGAGGAAAAGACAACAAACTGGCCTAAATCTAATGTAAATATGTATTCTGTAGATATAATGCAAACCCTTTTATCGTGAAGCTGCAATATAAACATTCCAATTCAGCAGGCTCCCACCTGGTCAACATAACTACAGTGACTGGAGAGATGGAAGCTGGGCTTGGCCCTAATTGCGTTCTCCAGAACAATATTTAGTACAAGAAGGAAACATACATTGCCATTAGCTCCATCGGTGCAATAATCCAGTAACAGGTGAGAAAACTTTTGTTGCTGGCAAATTACTATAAACAATGGCTTCAAATCTAAATGTATGGTTAAATCATGGTTGCCGACTTTTGGCAGCTTCTCTCAGGGAGATCCCGGAGAGAAGCTAGCGACGCATGGAGGGGGTGGGGCTTAATGATGCTGTTAAGCAAATCGCGTCATTAGGCTCCGCCCCCTGCTCATACTGACCCGTTTTTTATTGAAATAGGGGTCGGGACAGGGCTTGATGCCGCAGATTGCGGCATCAAGTCCCTTCCTGTGCCTAGCAACACTAGTATACTAGTGTTGCTAGACAGGGGGGCAGGACTTGAGGCCATGGTTTCAGTCACTTGCGGAAGATTTGCTGGCTCTCCCGGGATACCGGGAGTACTGCCCGAATTTCGGGAGTCTCCCGGACATTCCGGGAGAGTCGGCAACCCTGGGTTAAATATAAAAATACATGCAAATCATTTTTTATATACTATTTTTTTTTAAAGCAAAAATTTGTAAATGGTATAGAAAATTGAGTTTAAATCATAGTATATCGTATACTATAAAATGCAATGCATATTGCATCAATAAGCTGCATCTTGTCATGGACAGGTTTATACACTCCTTGTCCAAAAAAGCATCAAACACACCGAATATAAACTACAATGAAGACAGAAAACAGAAGAGAAGGGGGTGCTTCATAGTGTATTAAACCTCTTTATTAACAATAATCGCCAGCACATAGGAATATTCATGCTGGACAAATATCTTGAATTACCACATCAGCAATACACTCAGTATATAGTACATACCATTCCTGTATGTAGATTGTGTAAGCGCGGTCTTTAGTACAGAAATGGTACGTAGATAGCGTAAATAAGTTACTACGTAGTAGCTTAATTCTTAAAACAACGTACGTAAGAAAAAAAACTCTGTAACCGTGAATCCGGACCAGCATGTTCAAATCGCTTCAGGTATTTAGCCATCTATATGTGTGTCCAGGTTAAGTGAATACCAAGGATCTGAGACTAAGCTAAACTCCATCTCCATGTATTTCGCTATCCTTTGACTTTGTCAGGAGGCCCCTTTCTCCTCTGTTTTATGTTTTAGAATTCTTTAGAGACAGAGGAAAAGACTGTCTCTTGTTTAGAAGGGGAAAAAGCGGTCCAGGTTGCATCTAGTGTGAATGGAAAATTGAACTCTATCCACTAGTAACAGCCCTGATTTTACTGGGCTCTCTGTTCTGGTGGTCAGTGGAGAGTGCACCTGGATATTATAACCTGGATATTATAACTAGAGATGTGCGGGCTCGGTTCTCAGAGATGTGCGGGCTCGGCACTGCCTAACCGCAGTGTTTCACACATTGTGGAGGAGTTGACCCTGGGATAAGGTCAATTGGGCAGTCCCATGGACGATGGGGAGGCAATTTCTCAGCAGCTCTGGGAGAAAAGACATCTGCAAATTCTTGGTACGGCTCTGGAAGTTCAGTCTCTGCAGATTGAGTTGCTACCCGAAGAGGAGACACCTTGACGAGACAGTTCTGGAAACATTCGGAACCCCACCTAAGAATTTCAGATGTTACCCAATCCACATGGGGGTTGTGAGTTTGAAGCCAGGGTAGTCCGAGAATGATGGAAGAAGTAGCTTCAGGGAGAACAAGAAATCGAATGGTCTCAAAATGTAGTACTCCAACACGAAGGGTGAGAGGTAGGGTACGGAGTGTGATGGATCCCCCCGGTATACAGCTGCCGTCCACTGCCGGTGCCCATGAGCCAGAGCTCGCGCCAGAAAGGACCGCTGCACGCCGACGGGACCGGAGGAGCGTGGCTGCGGGTAAGTCCGGCGGCGTTTGCCGCCGATTGTGACACAATGTCTCTGCATATATATTGTATACTTCCCCAATCTCTCGGTCCATATTACGGAACCTTCTGGCGATTTGACGCTTCTTATGGCATCACCAAGCCACACCCCTACTGCTCAGTGCTGTTATCCACAGGGGAAGGAGCCATTAATGGAGTGGTGAAGCCCCTCCCATGAGGATCTGCTGAATTTTAGCTTGAGAGTCTCCTGATTGTTCTGGGAGAGTTTTAAAGTTGATTTAATGATCTGTCATCATGGTGTCAGTGGTTTTGTGTTTGATAGTTGGGGTGGAACCCATTATTATGTCATTTTCATTATAATTGGGTTCTGTTACCAAACCCCTAATAAACCCTTTCCCAAGTGAATGATCCGGTTTTTGCCTAACACATGTCCAGTGATTGATATCTCTGCTGTATACAGATTAGGTATGAGCCAAGTATAAGCATAAGAATATATGCAACACAGAACCTTCATATAAGTGTGTGCTACAGATATGATCAGGAGGAATACTATAACATCTATATGAAGCCACATGGTCTGAAGGGATTAAACTGCAGGGACTCGGTAGGAAGCTTTACCCTCTCCTATCATGTGCTCCTTATAAATCCCTCAGAACTGGGACCTAATCCAGAGCCCTAAGGCAGCCAATTACTATCCAGAGCTGCGTCTTCTGTAACTGTGGGTGGAATGTACAGAAAAGGCGTGAGTTTGAGACGTGGAAACAGCTACGTATAGACGGAGGCTGCGTCGTGTCACACACAACATATTATACAAGTTTACATGCTACAAATTTTTTTTTTTACTTCATAATCAAATTAAAGTCCTAAAAAATGTTACAACCTGCTACATAATGTCCCCTCTGCTTATTAAGCTTGTGTCGGGATGATCTACTACTAACACTAGGGCCTTTTATTGGATGAAAGTCTCCTATGTTATACTTGCAGCAGACGCTCTCATTTGCATGTATTAGAAACCCCCCCTTGCATTATCTCAGAGCACAGCGATGGGAACGCAGGGGGAGGGGCAGCCGGGCGTCCATCTTTCTGCGCTCGATCCTGTTCTGCGCAATATGAAAGGCAGACGGAGGCGTATTCCCGGATCAGGGGCCTAGTATATAGTAGCTATAAAGACAGAGACTGTTCTATGCTGCTCCCAGAGCCCTGTGACACCTGTGACGCTGCATCCTGACTCCTCACCTGCTGCTGGTTATTCCTGTGAGGAGCCTCTATGTTTGCTGTGATCACTTGCAGGACATGACCCATTCCGTTAGGTACAAAATACTCTGCTCCTTAGTTTCCAACTGTCAGTTACTATGGTAACTTTGTTGAATAGACAAACCGTTTATAAATATCAGTTAAGCCATTTCACCAGATAAGTGACAGTTGGAAGCTGAGGAACGGAGTGTATTGTATCTAATGGAATGGGTCATGTTGCAGGGTCTGTGTTTGCTTTCACCGCACTGTGTGACTATGATGCTGCAATAAAGCTGCCGTAATTTGTGCAGTTCTCCCGGTATCCCAGGAGAGCACGGCAAATCTCCTGCACTGGGCTTGAGGGCTCGCCCCCCTCCTAGCAACACTAGTTTTCCTAGTGTTGCTAGGGCCTGGCCAGGACGCGATTTGCGTCATCAAACTCCGCCCCCACCCCTAGAAATACCCTAAGCGATCATTGATGGTTAGTGGGTGGGGCTTCAGGAGGCAATTTGCATAAATCACATCCTCGAGTCCCGCCCCTCCAAGGCTTCTATCGCTTCCCTCCAGCAATGTGTAGATTTTTTTTAATTATTTATATTGATAATAGTAATATAAAAAAAATGTAATTTGCAAGAGCTAGTCATTGTGAGATATATAGATACTGTAATATACTAACACAACAGAAAGCGCCCCAGCACTCTTGCATAACCTGTAACTAACCATGTCATTGTATCATAAAACACAGAAAGATTCGTTCTATACATTTTGTAAATACATGATAAGCCCCCAGCCACTTACATTATACAGATATATGATAAGCCACCAACCACTTACATTATACAGATATATGATAAGCCACCAGCCGCTTACATTATACATTATACAGATATATGATAAGCCACCAGCCGCTTACATTATACATTATACAGATATATGATAAGCCACCAGCCGCTTACATTATACATTATACAGATATATGATAAGCCACCAGCCGCTTACATTATACATTATACAGATATATGATAAGCCACCAGCCGCTTACATTATACATTATACAGATATATGATAAGCCACCAGCCGCTTACATTATACATTATACAGATATATGATAAGCCACCAGCCGCTTACATTATACATTATACAGATATATGATAAGCCACCAGCCGCTTACATTATACATTATACAGATATATGATAAGCC
>WWET01003300.1:123237-135826 GCA_011038615.1 Limnodynastes dumerilii | reverse complement strand
CTCTCATTCCCCCCACCCCACATACTATAACCTCACATTACCCCCACCCTACATACTATAACCACACATTACACCCACCCCACATACTATAACCTCACATTACCTCCACCCCACATACTATAACCACACATTACCTCCACCCCACATACTATAACCACACATTACCCCCCTCACATACTTTAACCCCCAATAAGCTTTTATAAGTTTCTTACCTTTTTGCTGTCTTCCCCTCTCTTCTTCCTCACCCTCCATCCTCTACGGCGCCTCTGCTTCTGAATGACGCTGACGTGACTCAGTGGTCGGCCATTGAAGCCTAGTGCAGCAGATAAAAGACACATAGGCCCTGACACTTAAGTAAGTGCTGAATTTTCTTGCGTATTTTTATGATCAGTTAAACTGTGCATTCCCAGAACCCAAAAATACACATGGAATCCATAGCTGACTGATTCACATACAGACTTAGGACTTATGCACGCATCGGCACGGATTGAGTCCTGCATGCGTGGCTAGACTCTTAATGCAAATGAGCTGCACATGGGCTATTAATGTACACTATTGGCGTTCCAACAGAGTTAGGACTGCCTTGCGTAAACTTACATACACATGGGAAAAGTTAAGGTAGCCCTCAATCACTTGTAAGTTGATGAACCGTATTGTTTGCTGTGAGGCCGTGCGTCTTCTCTTACTTAGTTCAGACCATACCTGCTGCGGGTTTATAATCAATGGATGTGTGGTTTTTAAATAAAACAAATAAAGGCTCATTTATTTTATCCAATGCTGATATTCCATTTTGTGCAAGACTTTAACCTTGTAAAGGTGCCATTTTATTTAAGGTTTTTTTTATTTTTATTAACTTTAAATTTTGTTAACACACACCATTTCATTTAATTATATTTAACTGTATTGGTTGTTTTTGTTGTTTATATTTTTTTATGTTTTTAATTTTTTAATGTTTTATGATAGTCTTTATATGTAGTGGATCATTGTATTTCTAATTTCACGCAGTATGCGTTTATGTGTATTGTTAAGTGTGTCATGATTATTCCTTTTTCAAGTTGTATTTTTAATGTTTACTTTTGTTTACATATGTTAATGAGAGTGTGTGCTGTTTTTAGAATAAAAAATGTCTTTTCCAAATCCTAATCACTGCATTTAGTTATGTATAAGCAATTTTAATGCACGACCCATTCACAGTCTGTATGTCCCTAATTATACGCAGGAAAGACTTACATCCTTACATAACACTCCGCACACAAGGGGAGTGGTTAACCAGGTTATTTGTTTTCCCTGAATCGATATTTGCACATGTATATATTTAGGTAAGTTCACAATTTAACTCAACTGTGAATCAGGTCCATAATTCTTTCTTCCCTTTGAAATCGGAAGATGTCCAGCAGTGCCATCAGCTCAGAACTGGCAGAAACCAGTGGGAACCAGGTACACCATCTACTGTTCGTAGAAGTCTGGTCAGAAGCGGTCTTTATTGAAGAAATGTAGCCAAAAAGCCATAACTTTAATGTGGAAACAAGGCCAGGCAACTTAACTATGCACAAAAACATAGGAACTGTGGTGCAGAGAAATATTTGGCTGTAATAGAGGGCAGTTTGTTTGCTGAACGACTGGAGAGAGGTACTATAATGAGTGTCTGTGGGCAACAGTAAAGCATGCAATATCCATCATGCAATACCATAAGTGAGGCATCTGATTGGCTCCAAATTTATTCTGCAGTAAAACAATGGGCTTAATCCAGACCTACGTCAGCGTAAATATTGCGTAATAGTTACGCTTATGACTGCCGTATTCTACGAAATCACACCCACATTCCGTAATTACGTTTACGCTTTCATAGTGGAAAGTCGTAAAGTACATAATTCCGTAATTACGCTAGAGCAATAACATAATTACGTTTATTATCATACGCTTTCGTAGAGGAAAGTCGTAAACTACGTTCATCCGTAAATACGTTTGTATAATTACTAAATAAATAGCTCTGGTTCTGTCTTTCTTAAAGACTAAAAATACATATGATCCACGTAATTGACCATACGTGGTTCTGTCTTCTTTATTCTATGGAAAAAAATTCCTTCCGTTCACGGGGGGAGGGGGTTTCCCTTTACTTAGCCTTCAAAGTGTTTTCTCTATTGCCTTCCTCTAAGATGTTAAAAACTCCTCAAACAAAGATACTGGTTAAAGGGCCCTCAACCAAAACGTACCCAGAGAGGGAGAGAAACAGCTATAGTAGAACACAGGCTCAGGACAACCTTCCCAAGACCTACCAATGCGTTTCAAGCACTGAATGCTCTTTTTCAAAATATGGTCTTGAGTTCTCCCTGTCCTCCTTTTAAATGCTGGATGACATCATAATTGGTGGTCCGTTATTACCTCTTTTTCTTTCCTTATTAAACCTTAAATTCTTTAAAGTTTTGCTTATGTTCTTCTCCACTTTGCTCTCTATAAAAATCTGCCTTTTATTATTATAGCTATCAATTTTTTCTTACTGCCGTTACCATCAGATCACTCCTACCCAAACGCTTTATTTATATAACTCCTTATTCATATGATACCTGCTGTTTTATCACAAACCTTTCTCCCTTCCTCTTATCATAGTTCTTATTGACAATCATTTTTTATGTTCATATTCACTTGCTCGATCTTCCGAGAACCACGACGTTAAGCAGTGGCTTTCTCCCGTGCCGCAAGTGTTCCCGCATGGTCCTAAAGTCAGTGGACCCTGCTCCAAAGGAGCACGAAAAACATATCTGTATGCTCTTCTTTCCTTACTCTTGTAGTTATTCCGGGCAACTATTTAAAACAGACTGATAACTTTTCTCTATCTGTTCTTTTTATCTTGCTTCAGACTTCTGATAACTTTCCTCTATCTACTACTTCTACAATTCTTAATTTAAAAACACTGCTGTTTTTCTGCCATATAATTGGATGGGCTTATTTTTATTTTTGCTCCCTCCGATGTCATTCCTATATTAGAGAACCCTTTCCAATTATTCCCTAAAGGGTAAATGTTTATACAACCATGCTTCAAACAAAGTCGGCTGAAAATACCCTATAGGCTACGAATAGACCTTTTCTAAATACTGATAATGCTCTAAAAACTATGTATATGTGTGCACTATATTCTAGTGTTATTTTCACATCAGTGTTGTAGATGAAAATCCCCCCTATTTTCTTACTTATGTGTGCACATCCTTATTATCCTTCAAGGTACCCTGCCTTTAGAATAAGTAGGGGATATAATGAAGATCTATATAAAGGAAGATCCCCCCAACCTGAGAAATGAAGAAAGAAATCGTCATTTTTTTAGGATGAAGGCCCCTAGAAAGACCAAAAGAAAGAGGGGCAGAAGAGGAGGAGGGGGATAGATAATAAAAAGAAGGATAGGAAGAGGAAACCTAAAGGAGAGGATAAGAAAAAAAATAAGGAAATAGAGAAAGTGACAGTTTTCAATTTAAGTGAACATGTATTGACCAAAGAACATGAGGTCCTAGGAAAGGGATTGAAGTTTGCCCCCACAGAGAAAATGAAGGATTTAAGGATCTCCAAAAATTCGTAAGAAGGCTTACATTAAAAAGTTTTTCAAGAAGAAAGGGGAGGAGGAAGGCAAACTAGATAAGGATGAAATTACTGGTAAAATGTTTAAGAAAAAAATCTACTTTTTACCCACCAATTCCGAAAGGGAAAATGGATCGAAACATTTAGTGAATTGGTGAGAAAGGATTTGAGGGGTATAAATATGAAAAAAGGGGGTAATCTAACTAGGAAGGAGAAGGAAGCTCTAAAGAACTTAAAAGATAACAATTACAAGAGACCAAAGGAGATATTTAAAGGAGGACTTGAGAAGGATCTCAAGAAGAAGTCTTCTATTCCACTGAAATTCCCTGGAAAGGGAAAATATCATAAGAGGTACTTTTGACTATCGAAGGAACATTTAATAAAGAGAACAGTCCTCTTAACAATACCATACTAAAGGATCTGTACATTTTAGATGACAAGAAGTTCCACTATATTGTAGAGACTATAAAAATTTGTTACTTCTGCGCTCATACCTATTCCACCATTGTTATATTGAAACATAAACACACCTCCAAGGATCTTGCAGAACGGCAGACATATCAATCAATCAATCAAAATGCAACATAGCTGATAGGCTAACACACATGATTGGCAGCACTACTGGAAATGGCTAAGCTAAGCAACGCACACTATAGGATGAAACATAACCACGCCTACAAGGATCGTCAAATCACTTTGAAATGCATAACCATATAAACCATGCATTGATCCGTTAAAATGCACTACAGCAGTGTTTATAAAAACTGAAGCAACAATGGGTCCTAAAGGCAAGTGTCGCAGCCCCAATTTTACACCACGGGAGGTAACCCACCTCGTGAACAAAAAACTGGAGAAATTAAACACACCTGGTATAGAAATTGCCAGACACCTTAGGGCACAGGCATGGGAACAGATCCATGATGATTTTGTGTCCTATTCCAAGCAGCAGAACCCACAGTGTATGACACGCATTGTAAAACATATAAAAAATGTAAGAAAATAACATGTTAAGTAAAGATACATTTGAAAAATGTACCTAGTTGTTCAGTAAAATGAAACAAAAAAAAAATACGTTTTTACAAAATCGTATGAAAGGTAAAACATGTTAATAATATGCTATCATGTATTTCTAATTTGCATAATCAATGATGCCCTATAACAAGATTTCACACACAATCCAAAAATAAACTCACATAATAAAGATGTTGTTGTTTTGTTGATTTTCAGATGGTCTGATCTTAAAGGGGCCATCAAGAAGAAGCTAGCTGCCAAACTAAAGCATGAAAGGACCACAGGACCCCTTATCCGAATCTTTAAATCTGACAGAGGTGGAACAACTGGCCTTGAGGGTGGTAACCGAGGTTGAAGGGGTTGAGGACCTGGACACCATGGATGGTCCCCCAGCAAGATTACTTCATCCTGTGGTCAACGAGGAGCATGATGAATCTGCCGGTAATATTTCATATTATAATAATCTTTCATACAGAGTCATTTGCAATAAAAATCTCATTAATAATTTGATTATAAAGAAATAAACGAACACCTAAATTTTGACATCTTACAGTTAAACTTTACACACCTTTCTAACCTTATTATTGAAAAAATACATTGAATGCAAGCTTGACTAAATATAAATATTTACCAACCATAGATAATCCAGAAATTGAGTCAGAAGATCTGGATGACAATGTGTCCCTCATGGAAGACCCTGATGAGGAGGATGATGGTGATAGGCAGCAACAACAACCTGAGCCAGAACAGACAACAAACATCCCCCTCAACATCAGTAAGCCAAACACAATAAAATATGGAAATTATTAGCCAGAAACTAGATAGCAATTTTGAAGCTACACTGGTGCAAAACAACATACTTCACAACATCAATGACAATATGGAGAAATTAACAACTAACATTATTCATCATAATGGAAACATTTCTCTTCATAATGAAAACTTGTCTGCAATGATGAAAACATTTCTAACCCAAAGTGTAACATACATGCAGTGGGCTATGATGCAAACCTCAACAAAGATAAGTGTGTTCCCTCCACATCTAGTACAAATATAAGCAGCCCAATGCCATCGAACATCAGTGACACAGCAATCCAACAGTGACCACAAGAACCAAAGTTTTCAAGAAAGTGGGCCACCAAGCAAACAAGCAAGATCAATCTGTGACGAGCAAAGCAGCCAGAGGTGGTAAAAAAACGTGCAAGTAGACATATGTCATGAAGGTTGTTGTCAACAAATAGGCATATACTATGGTTTTCTTTTTTTTTTTTTTTTTTAAACATATATCATACATATACTGTATATCATCATAGATTTTAAAAGACTGAATATCTGTTCAATGACTTGCCTGGTGGCCATACGGTCTGTGTTGTACGCCAGCTGCCGCTCTGTGCTGGGGTTCAACATGGGCATGAGGAGAAAGGACGTCTGAGGATAGGCGCTGTTACCTTTATTAAAAAAATATATAAGTCATTTCTTGAATGTTCATATACCCAAGAGCCACGCATCATTACCACCGTTTGCATGCCTCTCTTCTAATTTGTGCCATATCGTGGATTGCCACATAACAAAGGCATCATGGCTGCTGCCCGGATATTTGGCAACCACGTTGCGAATAAGGGGGGATGCATCACATACCACTTGGACATTGATGGAGTGGAAACTCTTTCTATTTTTTTCCCCCAGGTCCGCTGCCGGATCATTAGACCCGGAAAACAGATTTTCTTCAGTTCACTTTGCATTTTGTTTATTGATAATAAAATACTGTTAACACTATTTTTCTGTTTACATAGCATCATATTAATTTAACTGATTATCTAAATAGTTTATTTTGATTAGCAAGTTGCATAAGACATATATGCAGGAAGCTCAGTTAAACAGGGTATTTTATTTATTTATTAATAGGTTTATATGTAGCGCCATCAGACATAATGTTTTAAAAATGTAACAATCATTATATATTACACAGTGGACCAACCAGTTTGTATGGTTAAAGTGCTCTCAGTGCTCTGTATGATCCATTCACACAACAGTGTTAGTGGCGGGAATGAGGGTAATTTTAGTATGAAAAGAAAAAGTTTACAACTTTGTGTTAATCTTGTAACAGAAAAACCGGATAGAAAAGTGCTTGTAAATAGGGGAGACAGATGTTAAGAAGTAAGTTGAGGAATTTGTCCAGGTTTGGACAGGATTCATACTTAAGTGTGTGATCCATAGGTGTGTATCAGTATGTATCCACACTTATTTCTCCGGTCCCCTCCCCCTCCCGCCCCTATTTTTAGGTGCCTAATGACACTTATGCCTGCACTAACCATGTGTATTTTCCCTCTTAAGAAGGGAAAATATGCACAGAGAATCCCCGGCGCTCACCCGACCCACTTGAACTAATTTCCCACAGTGGCTGGCGTAGTACGCTTCCTCTTACCTAAAACACCTTGTGCGGTCCTTAAAGACCACACGTAGTTATTCTACGTGCCTAAGGGCTACATAGATGGTGTAGTCATATGAACCTTTCTAATGGCTCCTAGTGTTTGACTACTTTTATGGGTGTGTGCTGTTGTACGTCTGTTCCCCTCTTTGTCTTTTCTGCTAACTTGGATGCTCCTTGGATCGCTTTGGTCCCGTCTACAGTACGTCACTTTTAGATTTTTTCCATCTGTTTTTTTGCTAGCATATATGGCAGAAAATAAAATCTCTCTTGCATTTCATGGTGACATGACTGAGTGAAAGGATTTCACTGAAATTGATTCAGAGCTGTAGACAATCTAGCTTCTGACATTCTAACAGGATTAAGGGTCAATGTACATTACTTTGTGGAAATGTGGCAGAACCTCTCATACCCTCCAATTGCACCTATTTAGCAGGTACAGTACCTTTTCTTAATGGTCTGTACCATCTAAAAGGGCTCCTGTACCGGATTCTGGCTCTTTAATTCCCTTCCCCCTATACTCACCTTCCAGTCCTGCAGCATCTGAGCACTATAGCAGAGCTGCGGGGACAGACTCCTACAGCTCTGCTATAGTGACAGGACCCTCTCCTGTGAGTTCTTAGCTCATATGATAAGGTGTAAAATGAGATTTTATACCTTAAAATACATGCAAATGAGAACAGATTAGAGCCACACCCTTTAACTAGACAAACCACACCCCCTTTATGCACACGTTGTACCTATTTTCCATAAAAAAATGTTGGAGGGTATGCTAGCTACATATCTCACATGATTTATTTGTGGACTGGCGGAGGTAGCACACTACTGCCTGGAATCCACAGGTTTGCTAAATGACTGTTCTGTTAATCTTAGTTAAATGCCCTCTGCATGTGGACCATTTCTCTGGCTCCCTCTGTGTCTTACTGCTGGAGCTCGGACTGACTACTATATTCAGATTGGACATATATAACCACCCTCCACTCCATTGGCATATCTATAATGGGTGCAGGGTGTGCAGTGCACACGAACCCTCAGAACAGGGGGGCCATGTGCCACACACTCTGCACCAAAATCTAGGGTATGGGGGGCCTATGTACAAATCCTGCACATGGGCCCCCTCACTTCTTAAAATGCCCCTGCTCCACTCTTTATGCTGCAGCTGTCACTATCCTCCAGCTTGTACAGCCACTAACAGCTATGCATACTGGACCATATTCAGAATTAAGAAAGTCTGGTAATTTACGCACGCAAAATGCGTAAGTGGGGTGATTTCTATTTAGTGCGCATGTGCAGTCCATGGAGTTATGAAGCGTAATTGGAATGATGCATAAGTAAATTTGTACGACAAAAAATACGTGCGAACATAAAAGGTCTGCGGATTATTAATAAGTAGGCGTCAATTGGAATGTAAATAGCAAAAAATGGGCCTGGTAATGTAGTAGACGTGCGGTTGTATATGCAAACGTTTCACTTCCGTCACATATACGCGCTAACGATAAGGTTGCTTTCACAACATGGAACTGTTCCGAAATGTGTTCCTTTTGCAACACGTACTTATTTTGTATTACCGTACGGATCTATTAAAAACGCACGGAAAAGCGTCTTAAATCTGAATCCGGTCCCCTGTGATTAGTGGTTACACATCTCCAGTCTGAACATAAAAGTCCAGGCTCTTGTTTGCCCAGCTGTCAGAGACTGCATGTATCTAAGGACAGTGGACCGGAGTCACAGATCCGGTGTGTGTTAGGTGCGGTCAGACACGCACCTAACTCACCCGTCCTGCCCTGATCCTGCCCCCCCTTTTAGGTACCTTATGGCACCTACGAGTGCCATAGGGCTACCTTAACTATACGTGCAATGTCTACACGGACATTGCCGCTACCCGCCTCCCCGGCTAATCTAAATACCTCCCCCTTTTACCCAAACCCTCCCTGAGGCGGCATTACGCCCCCTCTTTTTACCTAAAAACTCTGTGCAGTCTATAAAGACCACACGGAGGCAATCTATGTACCAAACTGGTATGTAGATTGTGTAAAGGACCTACTACACATGCGCAGTAGGTCCTTTACTACAGACTAAGAAGTGACTGCTTCTTAAGTGTGAATCGGGCCCAGTGACAGCTGCAGTCTGAAGACATCGGAGAGTGAGTATTCTCTATTCTAATGCCATCCTAAGATGGTGGTAGGTAGGTTTTTACATAAAATTCTGACAGCATTATGCTCTCATGGGTGATGAAAATAGCATTTCCCCTCCATCCCCATAAAGAAATATAGAAAGTGGAAGAAATGGGAAACAACAGAAACAGAGGAGAAAGCTGCAGTACCTGCTCTGTTACTATAGTGAGACAATTTCTACTTAAATGTATGAAAACAGCTAAAAAAAAAAAAATGGCTATGAAAGTAGAGCCCTGAAAGTTATTTCAGATATGATGGTAAAAGTTATTCTTCTATAATGCTTATTATAATGCAGTAACAAAAGATGAACATTACAGCTATGCAGTGAAATTTGATAGAAAACAAAGCATCTCAAATACATTGTGTTGTTTACAGTTTTCACAAGTGTAATTCATTTCAGACCTTCTATGGAACTGGTGCTCCCTCTGGTGATGTGTTTTATTATTTTAGCATATGAACAGAAATCTGGTTACCACATAATAAAAAATACATAGTTAATATATAGTTGGGTGCATTGATAGAAACTATTATCATCCAATATATCTGATTGGAATAATAATGGACGGGGCTTAGATTGGGCATGAAAGTAAAAATGGAGATTGCCTATAGCAACCAATTAGATTCAAACTCTCACTTTTCTATTACATACTAGAGAATGTCAGCTAGAATCTGATTGGTTGCTATGGGCAAGATCTCAATTTTGGCTTTTGCGCAGTTCAGTACATCTAGATCTTGTGTATTGCAGGGTTGCCTACTTTTTATTTATTCCCTTTGGGTAATCTCGGATGGAAGAAATAGATGCCGGTATGATGATGGGCATTTTTGGATGCACTATATGCAAATCACATTAAGCCAGATAGTGTTCCATTAAGTCTGTAGTAACACTAGGGATTACTATAATAGGAAGCAGGGGTGGCATTTGCGGGAGATTTGCTTTTTAATCCTTACATTCTTACATTCTGTTAATAAGATTCCAGTTTTTCCAAAACAGGAGTAGCAGCTTGTTGATATTACACTATAATATGGGGAAAGAATCATCATTCCTTATTTGTTTTCTGCTTAAACAGCCTGTTTGAAAATAAAATGCATGTAAAAGTAAAAAAAACATGACAATAAAACTGCATTCTAAAATGAAAGGTAAAAAGGAGATAAAATGTACTCAGCACTTACTGAAACCATTTATAAGGACTAAAATTCCATTGATCTTTTGTATTCTACGTAAGCATAAGTGGCTGAATGTATGTGGTGAGGTCAGTTCAAGGGACAGCTATTGTTGCAATGTTAGCGACAAACTAGCTGTGATAGCAAGTCAGGGATGTCAGTGCCATCTCTCATATAGAATAAAACTGCATGTGACTGCCAATCAGTACTGTGTATGATCACATTATCCTAGTCTGCAGCATTAGATTTTGTAACCATCCTTTCAAAAGGTGCTGGAGCAGCATGAAACTCTAAAAGCCAGAACCTATTTTGTAACTGCCTTTGTCCTGATTGTTTGAAGTTTTCTTTTGTCTTGTATTATTGTATCCTCTTGTCAAATCAGAGTGGTCATTGATGTGTTCAATCTCTATACACTCAGGCCATAGCATAACTGTCAAATTTAGACACAAACCAGCTTCAACAGGTTCAATTAAAGTATTTCCCTTAACTCTTTATAGATAATTTGTTATGTATTGTCAAATCTAGATAATACATACATACATACATACATACATACATAAATAATATAGGACCCAATCTAGACTTATGAAAAAAAGGTATTTTCCAATGGCTGTTATCAGAAGATGCTTTTAGCGAGGCCATGAATTTAGTAGGGATCTGGATCCTCATTAACACAACTTCCTTACAGTTTGCTGATAGAATGCTAGTGGGAGAGATATAAATAGTAAAGTATAGGCGTGCCCTATCCAGACCTTGTTCCATCCCCATTTTAAATAAGGAGAGATTGAGAACCTTAAGGTAGCAGTGGCACACCCAAAAGTAAAATAAAAAAAAGGGGCGTGGCTTTGCAGGTACCGCAAAATGGGCTCTTTACAATTTTAAACAGTACTTCAACTTCTGTTGCATTACAGTCTAATTCCCTAACACACACGCTCACATTTGGGGTGGGGCAGGAGCAGAGCTTGAATGGGGCGGAGCTTATTTGTCCCGTTTTTGGGCTCCAAAATGTTGGCAGATATGCTAATATACCCCACATGTATTACACATATTGGAAACCCCCCTTTCAAAATCCTGCGTTTGCCGCTGAGGTAGGATACCTTGGATGGAACTCTATGTGAATGAGGGGAGTGGCTTCCAATGCACTCGCACTGAAGGTGGCATTGGTGAGCTGGCGCTGCATACTGAGCCCTAAAAGCTGCACCAGTGAAAGCCTGGCCCGTAATCATAATCTATGAATAATGCATACCACTTTTCTATTATGAACGACTATGGACTGTTTTACTACAGTTGGGGAAATGATCAATTTATAATTGTAGGTGAGCACCAGCATCGTTTTCATATAAAAATATGATGATGGAGACACAATTCCCATAGTTCCCAGTATTATTTATTTATTGTTTTTATATATTAACAGGTTTTTATATGGAGCTCAAGGTTTATTACATAACCTTAAAAACACACAATAAAAAATGTAATTAAAATTTTTATTGTGTGTTTTTAGGGTTAAGTAATAAACTGTTTTAATTTTATGCCAAGGTATGTTATATGTGTTTTAACCCATCTAGCGCAGAATCAATATATACATTTCTTAGTTTTTTTGCATTGAAGTGGCAGCCCCCGATTGTTTCTAGTGCTCTGAGGGATTAATATTAATAACTGTGGCCAACTAAGACTCTGGGGGCTCCATTTACTAAGGTTGATTTAGTTCAAATCGACCATAATCCCAGGAGTTTAGCGGCAATTATGCAATCGCCGCATTCACTAAAGGCAAAGTCCCAGGACTTTTGCCTTTGAAAAAATCGCCATGGCAAACATCGCCATGGTGATTTTTTCAGTGTCAAACATAGAAATCACCGCAATTACTAAGCATTGCTCAGTAAAATGTCTGGCGACTTGTTAGAAAAGAGTGCCATTTAAAAGTGCCTGGTGTGAGTGTCGCTTTTCAGAAAAGCAACACTCACTTTGGCATCAAAACACATGTAAAACAGAAGAGCAAAGCATGCAAATAAGCCTTAACATGCAGTCGCATGTAGCACTATAAGGCACAGCATGCCCATGTTTAGCAGGACATGCTGTGCCTTATAGTACCATAAGCGGCAGCATGGCATGGGTTAAGTGCATGCTGCCGCTTAAATAATGGCACACATGTCAGTAAATAAAACATTACATGCCCCTTACAAAAATTACACACAACATGGCCACATAAAAGATAACAATACATTGCCCCGTTCAGTTATAACATAAAAAG
>WWET01003300.1:91148-104368 GCA_011038615.1 Limnodynastes dumerilii | reverse complement strand
TAAGCCCCGCCACCTGTCAGTCACTCCTGTAATCTCTAGCGTTTCAGGAGATGGGCGGGGCTTCATGATATCATCAAGCCCCGCACATCCCTAGTAACGCTAGGGACTACAGTAGTAATTGATGGCTGGTGGGGCTTGTGGAAGCTTTGCCGGCTCTCCTGGGATACCGGGAGAACTGCCCAAATTTCGGGAGTCTCCCAGATATTCCGGGAGAGTCGGCAACCCTGTAGTAATTGCACAGTGGGGAGAAATACACACACAGATATGTTTTAGATAGTAATTGCACAGTGTGAAGAAATACAAAGACGGATAGTGAGGGGAACCCTTGGAGGGAGATAATCCCAACAGACAGATAACCAGAAACTCCCACACTACCACACTCAACAGAGGAAGGACTGAGGATGGGTACAGGTAGAAGGTCCGGAGGAGAGGGCAGGAGAGAACAGGAAACACACAAGAATCAAAGGAACTGAAAGCCAAACAGCAGCACAACAAGTAACTCTAGACAAACTAGAAGCTATGACCAGTGTTAGAAGACTGCTCACCAGGGAATGGAGTCTAACCAGAGTTCTGGTGTTCACTGGAGCCCCTGATGATGGGGATAGTCTGGGCTGCAGAACAAGGCAGGTCGCGGACTACACCTATGCGTGCGGGTAAGTACACTGAACAATGCCAGGAAGCAGAGATTCCCAAAGTGAAAAAGTACAACACTCAATCAAACAGTGAGACCAACAGGTGGCGAACACTCACACAAACACTCACACTAACAGCGGGCAACCACAACAGAGGGAAGGTTGGATTGGAGCACAGAGGAACACAAGGAACAATATAGGAAGGGCACTCAACAGTCAGGAGAAGAAGCAGACCAAAAAGATTAGGAGGAGAGAGAAAAGGAGAGGAGCAAAGATGCCAGCAAAAAAGTTATAATCGGCAAGGAGCAACAGCTGCTCTTGCCTTATATGGAGGCTGGAGTCCTGTGATTGGTGGAAGCTGCCGCGCCCCCTGCCCGACAATAACCAGGCCTCAGGACCCGCCGAAGGAAGAGACATGCCAGAGGGGGCCGCGGCGCCGGGGGTAAGTAATACGCTGCCGCGTGTAACAACCAGCAACAAGGGCTCCAGCTGCCAGCAATAAAAGGGAGTGTCGATATCTGATTAGCCAGTGCCTACACCACCCATATCTAAGTCCAGAGTGTTCTAGCAACTATCAGAACACTTCATACAGGAGAAAGGCTAGAGGAAAAATGTGGAATGGAATGTACCAAATAGAGAGAATGTTTACACGCTGTCATGATTGTCAAGACAGCGTGTAACAGACAAATTACAAAAAAAATTGTATACTGGGAAGGCAGAAGGCTAGGCAAGGTACACACTAAGAAATTAGGATAGGCAGGAGTGCACACAGAAATCATAGATCTGCAGAGTTGGATCGTGAGATGGTGAAGCACTGAGTGACCAGATACATAATCGACAGCTTTGTCTAGTGCTGCTGGTTCTTAAAAAGAGGTTGCTGACATTCTATTGTTCAGCAGCATTCATGCCCCTTATCCCAATTGGCTGGTGTCCTGGCTATATTCTAAATCCCAGCACACCAATAACAATGAGCAGGGAGAGCATGTGCTTGCCAGGGAAAGATGCAGCAACACTCCCAGGTTTGAAAATTTTCATGCCTTCATGCTACCTGTCATGGCATGCTTTGGAGAGCACGCCACCAGGAATTCACATAGCTACTGGCATATGACAAAGGGGGACCCTGGTGCAGAGATGGCAGTAAAGCTTACATGCCATCACGATCAGCATGATGACGTAACAAAAGCATGATCTGTCAGTGGTTAGGTTTGGAATCTTGGGACCTGATTCAGAGATTGAAAATAAGAACTTAAAGTTACACCTGGGCTACAGCATGTTGATTTCAGGGGAGTCAAATTTTCATTTGTTGCAACAGTATAATAGTTAAAAGGTGATGTTTCCCAGCTCAAGTGTAATTAGCAGTTTAAAGGTGAAGCTGATCAGGTATCTGTGTGCAATAAGTAAAAGCAAAGCATTCTCCCTGCATGCATAGAATAAAATTAACTTGACTCCCCCTGAAATTAACATGGTTTTGCCCAGGTGTAACTTTAAGTTCTTATTTTCAGCCTCTGAATCAGGTCCTTAATGTTGTTATACATTGTGTGCCCCCTTCAGTGTGCAGTTTTATATTAGTCCCCACAGTTATAAGTGGATTCCAAAGTTAAGTTAAGTAAAAGGGGAGAGACTGCAGAGACATGATAGGGAATACAGGGGGGAATGGAGACATATGATGGGAATAGTGGGGGGCTGGAGAGACATCATGAGAGTACTCGGAAGCTGGAGAGACATGATGGGGAATATTGAGAAACTGGAGACACACAAGGGAGAATATTGGGAGGTTGGAGACACATGAGGGAGTCCATTGATTAGCACCTGAGAAAATGCCTGCAGCAAGGAATTTAAACCAGGAAGTGCATAAACAAAAATAATTCATATGACAGGCAGAAAGTAAACAAACATAATGTGCAGAAATCAAGGAACCGAATGAATCGTAACACATACCCACAATGCTAACCATTCGTTGGAGTAGGCGGGAGGTCTGCTGGCCAATAACTGGTTGGTCCTTTTTAAAAAATGTCCACGCTGCTGGTTATAGTGTTAGGCTCTCTTGCACTCTCCTGCGCTGTTGGTTTTCTCTGTGCTCCAGGTCCTTCCTTGCCCTGTCTCCCATTGTATTTTGCCTTCAGTCCCTGGCCTCTTGTCCTGTTCTACCCCTTGGAATGGCTCTCCTTGTGTTTTATCCCTACCTCCCAAATACCCTGCCTTTTTGTGTGATTGTGCCTTGGGTCAGTGAGTGTTAGCCCCTGTCTCTGTTTGGTGTAGTCTGTCTAATCTTGGGTTATTCCGCCTTGCCTCATGTTCCCAGTGTGATTCCATCTTCCACTGTGGGTATTTTCTCTCATATGCCTTTTCTGTCCTTGGTACTTGTTCTATAATTGGGTGTCATTGATTTTACATTAGACAAAAGTTTTCATGGGGCCGCAACATTTTGCAGTTGTTTATTTAGTTTTATGAAATTTTGAAACATTTACAATCAACGATGGTATGATGTTGAACAAATGTGGGTAGTGTGTATGCTGCCATGGCAATAGTTTCTCAAATGGCCCCACATAGGCAGATATTGATACAGTGTGTAGTTTTTTTAGGAGACATGACAATCTCAGATCAGCTGTTACATTTGTATAATATGTTTGCGTAAATCGGCATGCTCATTAGAATTTGCAATCATCAGTGAAATCGCACAAGCCATTGCCTCTTAAGAATAAGTGCATAGGTGTGTAACCAGCTTTACTCATGTCTTGGCCAATTCCTCTGAAAGTTGCACTTACATTTTTTGCACTATATGCATCATGTCATATTTTAATGCATTATTCATTTGACACATCTTTTAAGACATATCTTTCTTTGAGAGATGAGATGTTTTAATGAACTTCAAGATTTGACAACTTGATTTTACATTTCCTTTGATGTGACAGTAATAAGTCACAAGGCATTCATTTCACAAGCACATCCTTTGTGCCATCTTGACACATTCATAAGGTGAGCTCAGTGTAATAAAAACAATAAAATGTATAACTCATGCAAGTAATCCAGAATGAACGTGTCCTCATCTTTATAACTTAAGACATAATGAAAGTTCTAAATTATTATTTTAGGGATTTAGGTTCAGATCCAGACTTACGTCCGGCACCCCACTTATGCAAGCAAAGTGCGTAAGTGGGGTGTTTTGACTGGAGGGCGCATGCCGCACCTTTACTGATTCTGTTTAGTAATATTTTTAGAGCATTTGTCTGTGGTTTGCTTGCTCTATAATTTTGGACCTGGTTCACAGTTAAGAAAATGCGTCTTGTTAGGTGCGTATACTTAGGAAGGGATATGCTGCACATGGGTAGTAAATTAATATACGCAAATTACATAGGGCTTAAGAATGTGATGGCTCTGAATCCCCATTACAAACCTTTTTTCTCAAGGTTCGGAATGACTTACGAATTAAGTGCGTGCTGGGAAAACTTAAGAACGAAGATAAGAAGATTGGGAGGAGGGAGCCATTTAAATGAGGAAATCTGGGCACGGTTAGGTAAAAATGTTCTTAATTAGCCGCCCTATGCACACAACTATGAACCTAAAGATAAGGTAGCCCCATAGCATTCGTAAATCTGTTAAGAAGCTGAAAACCAGGGGCGTGTCAGGGGAGTCGGAACGCTACTTTTTGCATATAATTATTCTTAAGTATGAACATGGTCCTTTGTCATTATTTCATACAGAGCTCTGTTTTATGTGAACCTTAGTCATGTTTCTCCAAGACGTGTTATGTTCATGGTCTACTATAGATGCGGATGGAATATGGTCCTGTATAATCTACTTACCTTCTTAACGGATTGGAACAATGGATTGCAACATGGATGGGTGAGTATTATGCTTAATTGTAGTTTTAGGGGTAGGTTTATGCTGTTACTATGGAAGGTACAAAAGGAATTAAGACAGCGCTTAGCACCCAAATATGTACTGATTATTATAATAAATGTATAATAGTGGTGTTAATGAAAATTCAGATACTGGCAAATGATATTCAATAACATACAAATTTTATTGCTGACATGTAAAACAGTTTGGTTAATAATAAAATAGACTCAACCTCATATATGAACCACTTAATTATTATATATCACAAGACTGTCAATATACACTTCAAATTTGTTTCATTAGAACCCTGCTGGATTTCCTTAGTAATAAATGGGAATGGTAAATGTTCCTATGCGGTGAATGATATCGTATCCATATGGGTAATAAATTTCCTGTAGATTGCAACTCCCTGTTGTTAGGGACTACTCCAGGGTTATTGCTTGCTCTCAGATGTAATTACTCACGTTCACCTGGTGTCCACGTCGGTGTCAGCACCTGCAGATTACGGGAGTGTATGTTCCACCGATACTCGCTTCCAGGAATGCACGGTAGTGAGGCTTTGGACACAACAGTCTCCTGGTGTCCGCGTCGGTGTCGGTACCTGCAAGTTGCGGAAATGTGTATTAATCCGATACCTGCTTCCAGGAGTGTGCAGTGTTATGGCTTCAGATATGTCTCCCTTGATGCTATGTTTAAGGCACGTACCGCTGATACTTGTGATCAATATAGATCTTTTGCAAAGGAGGTTTGGATGCAGCAACAGTCCCCCCCACGGGTGGCCAACCCTGGGTGTAGGTTACCTCCACTCAGCTCCTTAAAGATAGTAATTTTGGAACAGTCTCTGATGATTTCTGTATAAAAAGTGGTCCACAAAGTAAGTCTCCAATCTTTAAAACCCGCTTACCCTTTTCGTCCAGTGCCTCTGGACTTTTTCAAAGCGATTGAACAGATTCAGACTTTCCTGCCCTAATGTCCTAGTCTTACAGGTGTTCCAATTATCCTCATCAAGGATTTAAAGGGCTCAGTTCAGAAAGTGCTTATCAATGTTTTACTTGTAAGTTTATACATCTATATACATATACCATTGCCAGTATCTACATTTAAACATTCAGTATGAACATGTGTGCCTGCCACTATATGCTAAATCTAAATAAAATATATATATGTGAACATAAAATGTAAAACCATAAGAGTTGGTGACGTGGAGCATGTTTCGACATCGTCACAAAACACTATACTACCCCAAAAAGCCACGATAACTATCCTACTAAATAAGGTTGATGACCTGGAAAACCGGCATCGACGAAATAACCTTAGATTTATCGGTGTACCAGAATCGGTTAAAGGTCCGGACCTTATGGACCTCCTACAAACTGATTTAATCAAATCCCTGAAAATTCAAAGTGACTTGGGGAAGGTGATTATAGAGAGGGCACACAGACTAGGGCCGGAACGTAACAACAACAGTGATAGACCAAGGGCAGTGATTGCCAAATTCCTTAATTTTAGGGACGAAGGGCCGGATCCAGAACTACGTAATCTGTGTATTGTTTCGATACGTAGATTACGTACAATAGCTACTACGCATGCGCAGTAGCTACTGTTTATTGAACTACGTCCGTCTATGGAAGACGGATGTAGTTCTGGATCCGGCCCAAAGAGAGCATTCTCCAAGCCTACCGAAAGATTCATAATCTTACCCTCTGTTCTTTCAGGGTCTTGATCTTCCAAGACTTCTTGGCAGAGGTGTCCCAAAAAAGAAGGGAATTTGCCCCGCTATGCAAATGCCTGTTTGAAAATCACGTGAAATTTGCTTTTCTATTCCCAGCAAAGCTCCGTATAGTCCATGAAGGTCAGACCCATCTCTTTGAAGATGCGAGGGCTGCACGTGCATTCATCCAACATATGTCTCTGCCAGATGACCCCTTATATAGGTCACCCTCGCGCTCGTAGAGTTCATGCTAAGGTTTCAGGATGTTAGTTAGGCCAAGAGGCCGTGAATTGTTACTGCTTTTGGTAAGATATGTTTAGTTTTAGTTAAAAAATGTTTTATACGGTTTTATCTCTTATGCACACAGGATGTGGTTGGAAATACTGTTCACCAGGAGGAAAAGTCAAAAACGGATTCAACAAGTGCGCATAATTTCTATCTAAAGTTCATTAGTTCTACTGAGATTGTCCATAGCGGTCAAGGTACATTAAACACATATTCCAATGCCTAGTGGTGGGAGACATATTACTAAGGGGAACAATGTCCTTAATATTGTTTCATGGAATGTCTGTGGACTAAATACCCCAATCAAATATAAACGAGTCCTCACTCATTTGAAAACTTTAAAAACCAAGTATTTTGTTTTTGCAAGAAACACGTTGGCGATCCTCAGAAGCGTCAAGGCTTAAAAGTCCTTGGATTGCTGAATGCGTTTCAGCTTCATATTCCTCTAATAAAAGGGGGGTAGCTATCATACTGCATAAAGACTTACAATACACCATAACAAGTAAAATTCTGGACCTGGGAGGGAGCTGCATTATTTTAGGTCTCTTGATAGGATCTGAACAAAACAATACTGGTGAATATATATGCACCCTCGGCGCCCAATGCTTCTTTTTTTAAAACCTTTTCAACATATTTAATGCAAAAAGACACTCTAAATATAATCTTGGGGGAAGATTTTAATACGGTGGCTTGCTCACACTTAGATCGTTCCCGTACAGTGGCCCAGGTGTCGTCCTTAGATGGAAACTCAATTTCTAATCTTTGTGTGAGACATTCTCTTGTAGACCCGTGGAGAATAATTAATGCAACGGATCGCACGTACACTCACCACTCCCGTGCACACAACACTTTCTCTAGAATAGATTGTTTTCTCATTAACACTCACATGTTCTCTAGAGTTATACAGGCAAATATTAAGGATATACTAATTTCAGACCATGCCCCTGTCACTCTGTCGATATGAATGTTTACGCCAAAGCCATCGTATATCCCTTGGAGGTTTCCCTCGTACCTATATCACTCAGAAGACTTCTGTGACTTCCTCACTGCAAAGTGGATGGAATTCACGGACGACAATATAGAGCATTGGGAGGACACTGTCCTTTCGTGGAATACTGCGAAAGCGGTACTCAGGGGTCATTTTATATCCTATTTGGCTAACAAAAATAAAGAATATAAAACTAAATATAATCACTTGCTCAACACAATGCAGAGAGCACTAGAAACTTATTTACAAAATCCATCAGAAGACACTTTGAGCAATTACAACACATGCAAGGAAACATTGGAGAGTTTTCTTAGAGCACAAGCTCAAATGAAATTGGACTATTGTAAAAATAAATTTTACAGATGGGGAAACAAATCGGGGAAATTATTAGCCAACCTCACAAGACCATTTAGAAACAGAAACTACATCCTATCCCTCATCATCATTACAGCTCACTAAAGCGGAGGCAATCATACTAGAATTTCAAAACTATTATACGGAACTGTACACATCTATACCTGATAATACACATCTACACTACAAATTATTAGAAGAGGCCAAACTTCCAAAATTGTCCCCCAGAACAACAAGAGTTCTTAAATGCCCCAATATCGGAGAGAGGTAAAAAAACACAAATATGTCCTTACACAATAATAAGACACCGGGCCCAGACGGTCTTACTGCAGAATTTTACAAAATCTTGTAAGCTAATGTTACTCCACTTCTTACGTCCCTTTTTCAAGCAATACATCAGGATAGCACCCCATGCCAATGTTTCAATGAGCCGCACACGATACTCCTGGCAAAACCAGGTAAAGATCCACAACTCGTAACATCCTACCGACCCATCACCCTGCTTAATCAAGTCTACAAAATTTTAACCAATTAATGGCAAATAGACTGCAAGCTATATTACCATCGTTGCTCACGCCACACCAGTTGGGATTTACACAAGGTAGGCATTCCATTAAGGGAATTAGGACAGCCATAGCAGCCACAATAACAGCATGCCAGCGTAGTTTAGACACTTTATTGGAGATCTTATTAAGCTTAGATGCTGAAAAGGCCTTCAATAAGGTCTCTTGGTTACATTTATATCAAATATTTAAAGCTAGGGTCTTTGGCAACGTATTCACACATTTTGTACAGTCCCTATACCACTCTCCTGAGACCCAGTTATCCATAAATGGAGAACTTAGTTCTCCCATTCAGATGACTAGGGGAACACGACAGGGGTGCCCGCTTTCACCATTGTTTTTCAATCTAGCCCTAGACCCCTTATTAAGGTTACTTCAAAACAATGCAAACTTTCAGGGTATAAAAATGGGTAATCTCACCACAAAAGTCACAGCCTTCGTAGACAATCTGCTATTATATATATCCAACCCACAAGTCTCATTACCCATAATCTTTGATACTGTTGGTCAATTTGGTTTCGTTTCAGGTTTTTCAATTAACCAGGATAAATCCATAGCAATGTTACTCAATGAGCAGACATCCCCACCATGGAGCTCTTCTTACCAGCTGCAGTGGGCAAACCAGTCCATAAAATACCTGGGAGTTCAAATCCCTAAAGATATAACTAGATTATACGCTCTAAATTTGCAACCACTAATTACTAAACTGGAGGCAGAGCTTCGGGGTTGGGAGGATTTGCCCCTCTCATACCTAGGCAGAGCGGCATTAATAAAAATGATAAGTTTCCCTAAACTTTTATACCCACTTCAGATGTTGCCCCTAATATTGAAAGGGAAGGATGAAAAAACTTTAAACGCTTTATTTTGCAGATTTATATGGCAGAAAAAAAACCTTAGAATCAGCTTGTTTAAACTTCAACAGGGAGTAGAGTCAGGGGGCATACATTTTTCCATTTTAAAACAATATAGCCATGCTAGCAACCTAAGAATCATTAAAGACTGGATGAATAACTCTCAAACATACACAAACACAATAATGTGAATCCCCTGAGGCCTCCTTGTATCACTGTTTATGGGAGTGCCCGCGTATAAAGCATTTCTGAAAGTTAATACAACTCTATACTGCTAATCACTTGCTAGAGTATGCCCCCTAAACACCTCTTTGGGCGGTTTTAGGTATACCTGACTCGTCACTTAAATTTACAAAGGGCAGCAGAAAATTGCTATAAATAGTATCTGCGGTGGCCAAAAAGATTAATCTGCAGCAATGGATTCAGACATCCCCCCCAACATTACAGATGTTCCATCAAAAACTTTTCCAGGTGTTCCGTATGGATTGATTGGAGGCCTCCACTCAAAAAAAAAAAAGAGACACGGGTAAATTATTTGGGATCTGGGAAAGTTTTATTGAAACCCTTCCTGAAGCGACAAAATCCTGTATACATAAATGTTCGTAGCACCTATTGGTATGAACTCAGAATCCATGATAATGATCCACCAATTGTACTGAGGGATGACTCCTCATTATGACTCATTACTAGCTTTGAAGGTATTTGTAACTAGCGACTGAAATCTATTTACTTACCTCTCCTGTTGAGAAAATGTACATTATTCAATGTCTTCCTTCTCCCTTCTTTGGACAATATAATGGCAAAGATTACTGATTGTGTTATATCAATTCACTCTGTACTGATATGTGGGTCATGCAGACTCCTGTGTTAAAATTTGTTGTATTTTGGCATTCTCCAATATAAAATGTTTAAAAAAAAAAAAAGTAAAACCATAAAAAACAAAAATAATTAAAATAATTATTGACATAACAAGAACTTGTATGTCCATTACAACATGGTAATAATATCTATGATTTTCTTATATTGCTTCAAAGTATATATATACAAAATTTGATTTTTATTTCTATTTTAAATTTTATTAAGGAAATAAGGGGAAAATTTTTTATTTAAAAGAAATTTATAAATTAAACATTCATATATCAACCCTAGATCAGCCAAGCTTTGAACCCATCATCAGTTCTCCCCAAGGCTGGGCACATACCACTACACCATATGGTGTTCTACTTAAACTTATATAGTCATAGAGAACATATCCTGCTTTGCACTTGATCTACCATAAATATATACTTCTTCACACTCAGTTTACTATACAAGGTTATTTATTATAATTTCAGATAAAGCTTTTTTTAGTAAAGTCATTTAATCTATATCCAACATACAAAATCCTTGATCTATTTCTCTCATTGAATTAAATCCTTTGTTTATTACCTTATTTGGTTATATTTACTGTTCTGTTTTTTTATCCTCACGACTTCCCTATGGAGTTTTATTATGTAGTATGACAAAAAATTTTTTTCCCGTTTTTTGTTTTTTTATTGTTATATACTGCAGTATGGTTTAGAATAATAACTGAGAGAGACAAGTACCACACAAAGACAAGGGTGCTACATTTTTGGAAGGCGGATTTTGTGGAAATGTGTTAGTGATTCTTTGGCAGAGTGGAGGCACATGAAAGGAGTACAGAAGCAGTGGGGAAATATAATAATTGCATTATTAACAGCAACAGACCTTTGTATAAGAAAGGTTAGGAAAAGAAAAAGAAAGCCAATGTGGTTTACAAAAGAGGTAGCAAGTATAGTAAAAGCAAAAAGATGGCCTTTCGGAGCAAACTGAAACTCAAAATAATGAAGACAGGGAGGAGTATTTTGCAAAGCAGAAGGAGGCTAAAAAGGTTATCAGGGCAGCAAAGGCACAAACTGAGGAAAAACTGTCTCACTTGGTATGAAAAGTGCACAAAAGCTTTTTTGGTATATAAATGAAAGGCTAAAAATAGTAAGGCTCAAAACTGAGAGTGGGAGTCTTGTTGAGGGTGGGAAGGCTGTGGCAGATCATCTTAACAAGTATTTCTGTTCAATATTCACAAAAGAAAGAGAGGGGAAGGGACCACTTTTAAATAGGAAGACTATTAATACAAATTAGGCTATTACTACTGCTTTCACTAAGGAGCAGGTATTAAAAAAAAATTCAAAGCTGAAAGTGGACAAATCAATGGGGTCAGATGGGATACTAAAATAACTTAGAGAGGTGCTGGCAAAACCATTAACTGAATTATTCAACCAGTCACTAATAACTGGAGTGATTCCAGAGGACTGGAAAATAGCAAAAGTAGTCCATGTGGATAAAAATGGCAGTAGGGAAGAAGGGGCAAACAACTGACCAGTGGGTCTAACGGACTCACTAACGGACGTGTGTGGTCTTTAGTTATGACAGCGTAGTGGGGAGTGCACTCCCCGCTCAAGGTAGTAAAATCCAGACTTATGTGTGCAGATGACTACCTTAGAATTTAGGACTCAGTCCTTCCCCCGCCCCGCTCCCTAATTTAAATGCTAACATTATGTATGCCGGCCGGTATGCTAGCATAGTTATGATATGCGCAGGCAGAGTGCGTATTTTCCCTGGTATCTGTAGCCCAGGATAAGGGCCATCAGTAGTAGGGGAATTAATGGAAACACTGTTATAGGAACAAATTGTACAGTATCTTAAATCCAGTAACTTACAGGATCCCAAGCAGCATGGACTCACTGGGGGAAGATCATATCAAGGAAATCTTATTGAATTTTTTGACTGGGTCAGTAAAGTATTAGATAAAGGGGGAGCTGTAGACATAGCTTATCTAGATTTTAGTAAGGCTTATGACATTGTGCCACATCGCAGACTGTTAAATAAATTGGAAACTTTGGGACTGGACTTAAAGATAGTTGCATGGATACAATGTTGGTTACAGGATAGACAACAGAGGGTAGTAGTAAATTTAATCCCTTTTGGGGATGGTAAGGTAACCAGTGGTGTACCCCAGGGTTCTGTACTTGGAACAGTGCTATTTAATATCTTTATAGGTGATATTGCCTGTGGTATCAAGGGTAAAATATACCTTTTTGCAGATGACAAAAAGATATGTAACAGTGTAGACACGCCAGGTGGGTTACAGAAAATGAGAGATGATGTAAGTAGACTGGAGGAATGGTCAAGAGTGTGGCAACTGCAGTTTAATGCCAAAAAATGCTAAATCATGCACTTGGGGCACAAAAACCCAAAAGCTCAATATATCATTAATGGCATTACATTAGAAACTACTGAGGTGTAATGGGATGCAGGAGTAATTATTTCAAAATACTTAAAGGTAGCCAAGCAACGTAACAAAGCAATGAGAAAGGCAAGTCAGGTGCTTGCTTGCATAGGGAGAGGAATTAGTAGCAGAAAGAGAGAAGCAGTGATGTCCCTTTATAGATCGTTAGTGCGACCTCACCTAGAATACTGTGTTCAGTTCTGGAGACCATATCTCCAGTAAGATATAAATACATTAGAGTCTGTGCAAAGAAGAGAAACTAAAATGGTCCATGGCCTGTGTCACAAAACATACCAAGAAAGGCTAGAGGGACTAAACATGTATAGCTTGGAGCAGAGAAGGGAGAGGGGAGATATGATATAAATATAAACTGGAGGGTGGTAGATTCAAAGGAAATGTGCACAAAAATTACTTCACTGAAAGGGTGATAGATAAGTGGAACAGCCTTCAATCTGAGGTGGTTGAGGCTAACACAGTAGAACAGTTTAAACATGCTTGGGATAAATATAATGATATAAATCTCAAACTAAATTGAGGGTAAATAGGTTCTAGGGTCAGTATAGTTTTATACAAAACAAAACAACTGGGCAGGCTGGATGGGCCATGTGGCTCTTATCTACCATCACTTTTTATGTTTCTGTGTTTCCTATTCCTGTCAATTGTCACTGAATTGCTACCTTTCATTTTCCCCTATCAATTTTTTTCCTGCT